>CAUYSK010048700.1:0-46751 GCA_963575035.1 Avahi laniger | reverse complement strand
TTTTAGCTCTTTGAGGTATCTCCAAATTCTTTTCCACAGAGGTTGCACTAATTTGCAGTCCCACCAGCAGTGTAAGAGTGTTCCTGTCTCTCCACATCTTCGCCAGCATTGAGTAGCAAAGATTTTTTAAAAATCATAATGCCAGTGTTGATCAGGGTTCAGGGAAATATACGATTGGTGGGAGTAGAAATTTGTTCACACTATAGATGGCAATTTGATAATCAAATGCTTTTAAAATATTTAACTTCCCACACAGAAATTCCAACTGTAAGAATGTAGTGTGAGTAATAAGATTAAGAGATTCAGCTATGAAGTTAAACAGACTTTGACACAAATACTTGTTTCACTTACAGGCTCTATGACCTTGGGGGAAAGTTTTTAAACTCTAAGTAAGCCTCAGTCTCCCCTGTAAAGTGTTGTTAATTACAACAACTACCTCATAAACTTACTGTATAAAATAAATGGTGTAATTCCCATTAGGGTTGCCAGATAAAATGTAGGACATCCAGTTAAGTTTACATTTCAAATGAATAATGAATAATATTTCAATACAAGTATGCCTCAAATATTGAGACAAAGTTATAATAAAAAAGGATCCATTATTATCTGAAATTCAAATGTAATTGTTTTGTATTTTTATTCACTAAATATGGCAACTCTGCCTATAAGGTACTCAGTATAACACTCAGCATTTGCTCAATTTTCAATAAATATTAGCTATCCATTTATTGTATTATTACTTAAGATTATAAGAAGAAATGTAGTAACAGAAAAATTTGCTGGTTTAAATTGAGATGAGCATTTCTGTGAAACTCAAAAAAGTTTATACTTGTGAAAACTTCATAATATGCAGATGAATATGCTGAAATACAATCTTAAGATGTCTTATATCTAGAAATACTCCTGAGTAATCAAAGACATTCAATATCTTGGATTTGAATAAACCCAAATTAACTGGAAAACCTGATTTGTTAAAACATTTGAGCATCTCAGTTCTGCTGCACTATAAGAAAATATTTGCTTATACATGTGTCAAAAAATTCCTCTGATAATAGAACAAAATAGAGAGTGGGAGTAAGGCTGCTGACTGTGGAAGAAACAGAAAGAAACCCATGTGCTATCAATTTGTTACTAATAAAATGTAAACATCCTGGAAATTTAAATTGCATTTGATTCAGCAACCAAAAATAAATTCATCTTTTTAAAACTGTAAAGTTATCTCTTTATGCCAATAAAATTTAGTGACTGGTAATTATGCCCAAAATTGTATGTGATACAGTTTAAAACATAAAGTATCAAGCAGAACAGTAAGAGTTACAAGTTGCTTTTTCCCCCCTCTCTTACTTAAAAACTGATGCTAGATGCAAATGCTCAAAGAGAACAAACTGTGGCAAGGTCAGTCTTCACTCTCAAAGTGACTGGATCATGACTGGTCATGAGTGATTGAGTCATTTTGTGTGTCTTATCGATAGAAGGAGGTACCTTTCTGATCAATTCTGCTGCTGCTGTGATGATTATTGACCTGAGCTGTGGTTGTATTCACTGGTTACATGAATAGCTGGATTGCGCAGAAAATAATGAGTTCCTTTCTCGGTGGGGTTGTCTGAAACAAAATTGGTGGAAGAAGCACTATTGGAATTTAGTCTTGAAAGTGACTAGAATTAGGCAGATAAAAAGAGGAAAAGAAGCATCCCAGGCAGGTGGGAGATGCTAAAAGTTTCTTGGGGACCAATAAGTGAACATGTTCTTGGGATGTAGCTGGAGTGGTTGGGGTGTTAGGTGCATGTTCCAGTTCATTTTATCCTTTCAGAGAAGCTGACAGCCAGAATTAATCTTCCACTTGTTCGTGCCTACATCAAGGAGAGGATCCGAGGGTCTGGGATGCCTATATTCTTGATTAGACTGTTTACTTTGCACCTAGTGAGATTGCTGCTGAACATTTGTCAAGTTTCTAAGTCATTTTTTGTTCTCTGTGGTCTAGGAAATCCAGAGCTCCATCAACTCCCATAGCTAGGTGACTTAGAAGCCATTCCCTCAAGTGAATGCTGTAAAAGTTGGGGTGCTCAGTGTGTGCAGAAACTACCTTCAGAGATAGCCTGCAGATTTGGATTTATTGCTGGAAAAACCCAGGGATAAATGTGTGGGGAGTGCTCACTCTCGTGTTCAAGGAAGTAAAACTCTAACACCCTTCTCCAAGCAAAGACTTTTTGTCTGAAGTATCACGGAAGCAAATCAGGGAAGAAAACACAGAGTGCCACTGTCTCTTTCAAGTCCCCTAGCCTTTCTCTAGTGGGAGATTGTGGGAATTTATCTCGGAGCAAGCCAGGGGGAAAGATGCAAGAAGTTCCACCCCTCCCATTTAGGCTCCAGGAGGTTCACTCTTCATTTGCTATGTGAATAGCAATAGATACTGGCTTGTTACAGGCAAGAAACTATAGGAACTGCTGTAAAAGCATGTAGCCAAACCCTTCCAGGGGAGAAACTGGAAGATGGGCTGACCCCAGGGGTTACACCTGCTAGAAGTGCTCATATAGTTCAAAATTCTCCTTTTTTTGTGTGTGCTTGAGGGAAATCCTTGAATAAGGCACTGTACTCAGGGTGGAGTTGCTGCATGAGCATGTCTCTACTTTTTTTACCCATTTTGATGTAGATATTTTCTTAGTCATCTGGTACGCAGGAATCTTTCAACTGGATTCTGGCTCAGTCTTGGAGAGAATTATGCTTGGTACAGGTGTTTACTTGATGTCTGCAGGAGCGGGGATCGTCAGGAGTCTGCCAGTCTGTTAGAGAAATGTGCCTCTCTAGCTTACGCAGTAGGTGGAGTTGAGCAGTATTGTGATACTCAGAAAATTTTATGCTATCACCAAAATAGCCAATAACTGTCTTTTGGCTACTTCATTTCTTTTTTTCATTCTTGTTTCTGTAATGCATGGATTACATGAAAAATATACTTTTATGATTGTCGAGAAGATAGTGATGTCTGGATTTTTAAATCACTTCCCTATCTTCCTTCCTTCTCCCACCCTTATTATCTTTGTTTCTGTATAATAAAAAAGTATTTATCGACACCAATAATTGACAGAAAGGCATTTTTTCATGGTAAATCTTTTAGATCTATTCCTCCCTGACAGCTATGCAGAAGTTCTCTATGGGTCAGTGATATGATTTCTAAGAAAAGCCACTGTTTTTATATTCAAAGGAAAGTGTTCTAATTTCATGCATCTGTAAACAAGGAATGGGTGACAATCTCTGAAGATTTGAGGTGATTTCCATTTTAATCAAATGGCATAAACTATTAATGTTTACTCTTAAATTTATAATAACAGATGAAATAATAATATTGCTAGCTAGGAGGACAGACATGATGCCAGTTACCTCAAAATTGTATTAATAGATAATATAGTGGATATTTTGGCTTTTGGTCTGTCTATCTTACATTTTTATTTTCATTGATATTTTAAAATGATTACCCTAAGCCATTTATATTAAGAGAAAAAACATTATATATTAGTGTACCTTTGCCTAATTATTAAAATATGTCTTTTTATTTCATTTTATATTTTATTTATTCAAAAATCGTAAGTTGGTAAGTCATAATCCTAAATCAACATGGCGTAGTCAGGTATAGATTAATTGAATAGTGGTTTCACCAAACAGAAAGCATAAAAACATATTTTATCTTTCACTTGACTTTAAACAGAGCTGCACTTACATTATCTCAAGTGAAGAAAACCCTTTTGCTATCAAAGAACTCCCAAAATACTCTGCTTCTTCATTTTCTTCATCTTATAAATGGAATAAAATGGACCACATGAAAGATTAAGGAAATTATACATGGCATTTAGCATACTGCCTAATATAGAATGGGTATTCAAAAAAGTTAATTATTATTTTCTTATTCCTAAAGAAGCTTCATATATAGGTACGACTATAAATAAAAAATTGTAAAACTGCAAACTAAAATGTAATTTTCTATAGAACCATTCATTTCAAGCTATATTCTTTTTTTCATCATACACTAATTGAGCATGCATAGCACCCAGACAATCAGCTAAGCACAAAGAATTTAAAAAGCTAGGCATGGGCCTTGGCATCATGGGACTTGCATTGGTTTACACCATAACAATATGCAATGCCCAGTGTACTTTTGCATGTTTGTTACTCTAATGTCTTATATAAGAACTGCTTGGAATCTACAATTAATAGAACGTAAATGAAGTTGGTATAACAGAATGTCACGTGTATTCTTTTGCTTATTTTTATAAATCAGATTTTTATCTTGCTCATAAAATGAGGAAATAAAACCTTGATTTATCTCAAAATCAACAGGGTATGAAGGATGCACAAATCACAGTTCAATATCCATTTCCTGTTTTAAATTTGTTTAATGAATAAACTCACAAAATTGGAAACCTATAAACAAAACATTCTTATTTTAGGCACAGCAATTACATAAGCAGAATAATAGCAACAAAATGTTATCCTTCTCTCATATAAAAATAAACATATGAAATGCCATGTTAGCCCAGCATCCTATTAATAACCACCATGGATTGGTGATGAAGCATTCTTTCAGTACTGAGATGAAAAAAAAAATGCATGTCACAGAACAATATGAGCATAGTGGAGGATTTGGTAGATTACTAAAATGAATCAATTGGAGCTCCTGAAATGAAGAATCATTTTGGAAATGTAAATGAAATAAAAAGAAAGCATGACCAAAAAAAAATTATTCCCTTAAGACTGTAAAACAAGAACATTATGCATTCTACCTAAAGCAATGACTATGTCTCCACAATGAAGGAAATCTTATTTTAACCTGTCTAAACAAGAGAAATTGTTTTCCTATTCATATAAATATTTGTTCTGTGTTTGTACAATATGTAATTCAATAGGAAACAGAAGCTTATTATCCATCCTTCTCTTGCATGGAAGTCTGTGCTTCCTCCTTCTTTATTCTGATGACTGTGGCATTGCCAACATCATCAATAAACACTTATCATTAAACCAACAAAATTATAGCTGTTAGGACAAAAATTGTATCGTTACACATGGATTCCTCAACTGAAAGAGTTGAAAATTGTTCAAATCCCATGAATATTTCCAAAACTCTGTAAATAACACTGTCATCTATTTAAAAAGGGATTCATAACCACTGCCTTTGTGCCAGGTACTGTGCTTGATGTGACGACAAAACATGTCCACAGTCTATTGGTGAAGATAGATGTCCAATAATATGAAATGTTAAAGTCTGTAATGAATTTCTGCCAGAGGAGTAGCTAACTGATTTCAAAGGATGTAACAATAGCCTTCTGAAGGTACGAGCCTCATGACTATGACAAAAAACAGAATTCCCTAAATAAAAGTTCTCTGCAAAAGAAAATAGGAAAAAGAAGAGAAATATTCTATAAGACTTTGAAGGGAAACCAACAAAGATGATGAAATAGCAAGAGTAATTATTGTGTGAATTTCTTTGTCACTTTGGTTCTAAAACATTATATTATATTATTTTCTGGAGACAGTGTTGGATATACCACATAATAGAGGTGATTTAATCTCCCCACTAGATTAACATTGTTTTTCCATAAACTTTTCTTACTCTTCACATAGACAAAAAAAAAAAAAAGCATAAGTAATCTTTGCAACACAATCTATTTCTCCCACTTGGTATTTGACAAAAAGTTTCTTTAGAGAAATAAAAAATAAATAAATTGAAGTCATTAATAACTTTACTTAAAATATCTTGAATGGTGATAGGTTAATTATAAAGAGTCTCAGAATAGCACCTTTTTCATCTTTTTTTATATTGTAATAAAAGACTATTTTTTTGTGACACCAATAGTCCATTTTTCTAGGACACTGGATCAGGAAATTTTATAAGCAGATGGAGAACACAGTGTGGCTCCAGGACAGTTATAGAACAGGACGCTATATAGAGGTTTCTCAGTTACCTGTTCTGTCTACACAAGCCTACTCTCATTTTAAAGGAAGTCATTACTAATTATTTCCACTTGTAGCCCTGGCTTGGGCGAGGCAAACGCATTACATGTAACCAAAATGTTTGTACCTCCATAATATCCTGAATTAAAAAAATTTTTAAAAAGATTAAAAAAATAAAAGATTTTGCAATGAAAAAGAAAAAAAAAAGAAATAGGGATACCAAAAATAAATAAATAAGATTTAGAGAAATCTTACAAATTCTTACACTCATTGGCTATGACTTACCTAAGTGCTTACAAAAAGTATTTGAGTGATATCTTTTCACTAATACCTCCTTCTTCCAATTCTTTAATTGGAAATGGAGGAAAGGCTTTTATGTCCTTCTAACATGTAGCTGACTACATATCAGACTATGGCCTAAGAAGAAATTCAGCTTTCAAGCAGGAATCAGCTTTTGGCCCTATATCTTTTGGAACCAGATATGAAGTAGAAAAATTTTTTAAAAATATTTCTCATCACAGAGGTTCACTCCTTGATTAAAAGTGGGGAAGAGGCATGAATGGAATGATGTCTATAAACAATATTAAATATCTAAATTTTGCAATAGTCTCTGTTCCTACATAAAGAAGCCAGCAGAAGCATTGAAGAGGCCACGGATTAATACCTATTTGTTAAATTTATGTATACCAATCACAGGATCCTTATCAAGGATCCTTTCCAATGATGAAAATAACACTATGTCTTTAGGTAGGAGGAGTGTGTATCTGAGATAACCTTCCAAGGCTGCCTTTCTTCTCTTTCCTCTCGTGATGCTTTTCCTCCCTAAATCATCAATCCCTCAACACCCTTTACCTCTTTTCTACCACAACTTCTGTCATGTGCTGCAAACTCTTCAGATTCTGCCTGTAAACCACAAATTCTGAAGCCACCACTGCCACTGTCTCTGTCACTCTGGCTTTCACTGCTTTTACCTCTGCAACTGCAACACCAACCTCAGCCATCTCTTTAGCTTCCAGTACCTCTGTGCCATTCCTGCTCTCAGCTCACTTCCTACATATCCACCAAAATGCCTCCTTCAACTCTTTGAAGTTTTCTCTTCCCCTGTGGGTTCCCTGTCGTTTTAATTAAGATCAATAAAACTGTCAACAACACAGTGCTGAGAAGAATGACTCATTTACCTCAAACCTTTTCCCGGCCTACATTTCAGGCATTCGCAAAATTCAAATTTTAAAATTGGAGAATTTGGGTAAAAAAGTATTAGAGGGAAGGGAATGTCATAATTGAATAACTGACCTTTTTCCCACACTAAATTATCTTAACTAGTTTTGCATCCCTTTGTGTTTACCTGTAACAATAACAAAAAATATAATGTGCCTATTGTAATTTCTTTTAAAAAAATCTAAAAACTTGAAGTTTCCTGGACCTAAAGAATCACCATATTTATTGACTGCCTACATTGAATAAAACCTGGTTCTTTACCATAGTGAGAAGTAATTCAGTCTAGGCATTCACAAATCTTAGGAACAAGAGACAATGTGCATTTAAAATGCCTAAAATACCATGAATATATAAATATTAATATTCCTTTATCTACGGATTGTCTCCTTTCAGAACTTATTAGCAAAACTCTTATAGGATTAATTTAGATTTGTTTTAAAAGGCAACAATATGCACAACATCCTATAACTCACATTTCCTGAAGGCAACGTCAAAATCCTTCCTCAAATCTGTATTTTAACAGATGTAAACAGTGTAGATAAGCCCTAGATATTCAATAATCCTCAAGAAAGATTCAAAATTTTCTCCCATTCCATCAACAATTTTGTCCTCAAATAATAATTAGGACACCCTGCCTCAGTGCTATCCTAGTACTATCTCTTTTGCAACCAATTCAGTTTGGACTTTTTTGTGGATTTTATCTCCACCGAATTATTTTGTTTTTTTATTTCAAAATATCAAGGGGGTACAAATGTTTTAGGTTACATGGATCACTTTTGTAACATTTAAGTCCAGACTATTGGTGTTTCCATCACCCAAATAAAAGTCCATTATACCCATTATGTAGGTTTTTGCCCCTCCCCTCCTCCCACCTCCCCTCTGGTTGATTTTTACTTCCCTCTATACACATGTATGCTTATCAGTTACTTCCAATTTAATAGTTGAGTACATATGGTATTCGTTTTTCCATTTTTCAGATACTTCACTTAGGAAAATGGTCTCCACTCCCATTCAGACTTTTGCAAAAGATAATGATTCATTTGTTTTATAGCTGAGTAGTGCTCCATGGTATACATATACCACATTTTATTGTGCGTGTGTCTTTTTGATGAAGAGTCTTTTTTTTCCCCTTTGGGTAGATACCCGATAGTGGGATTGCTGGATTTAATAGTAGGTATGTTTATAATTCTTTGAGGAATCTCCATACTCTTTTCAATAAGGGTTGTACTAATTTGTAGTCCCACTAACAGCACATAAGCATTTCTTTCTCTCTGAGCCCATGCCAGCATCTCCTGTTTTTGAACTTTTTAATACAAGCCATTCTAACCAGGCTAAGTTGATGCTTCATTGTGGATTTTTTTTTTTATTTCAGCATAATATGAGGGTACAGATGTTTAGGTTACGTGTGTTGCCCTTGCTCATTGTGGTTTTAATTTGCATTTCCCTGATGATTAAAGGTTGAGAATTTTTTCATCTTTTTATTGGCCATTTGTCTTTCTTCTTCTGAGAAGCTTCTGTACATGTATTTTGCCCACTTTTTAATGGGTCGTTTGTTTTTTTCTTTCTGATTTGCTTGAGTTCTCTGTAAATTTTGGATGTTAGTCCTTTATCAAGTATGTATCTTGCAAATGTTGTCTCCCATTCCATATGTTGTCCATTTGCTCTGTTGATTGTTTTCCTAGCTGTGCAGAAGCTTTTTAGTTTAATCAAATCCCATGTATTAATTTTTGTTGTTGCCATGATTGCCATTGGGGTCTTAGTCATAAATTCTTTGCTTAGACCAATATCTAGAAGAGTTTTTCCAACATTTTCCTCTAGAATTCTTATGGTTTCATGCCTTAGATTTAAGTCTTTTATCTATCTTGAATTAATTTTTGTGAGTGGCGAGAATTAGGGGTCCTGTTTCATTATTCTGCATGTGGGTATCCAATTTTCCCAGTACCATTTATTGAATAGGGCTTCTTTTTCCCAGTGTACATTGTTGTCTGCTTTGTTGAAGATCAGTTGGTTGTAGATAGATGGTTTTATATCTGGGTTCTCTGTTTTGTTCCATTGGTCTACATCTCTATTTTTATACCAGTACATGCTGTTTTGGTTACTATAGACTTGTAGTATAGTTTGAAGTCTGGTTATGTGATGCCTCCAAATTTGATCTTTTTGCTTAAGATTGATTTGAGTATTTAGGATCTTTTCTGTTTGCAAATGAAGCATGGAATTATTTTTTTCTAGATCTGTGAATTGTGACATTGGTTATTTAGCGGGGATTGCATTGAATTTGTAAATCACTTTGGGTAGTATGAACATTTTAACAATATTGTTTCTACCTATCTATGACCATAATATGTATTTCCATTTGTTTGTAGCCTCTGTAGTTTCTTTCCTCAGAGTGTTGTAGTTCTTGTAGAGATGTGTCACCTCCTTGGTTAAGTATATTCCTAGGTATTTTATTTTCTTTGCAGCTATCGTGAATGGTATTGAGTCTTGGATTTGACTCTCAGCTTGACTGTTATTGGGATATAGAAATGCTGCTGATTTATGTACATTGACTTTGTATCCTGAGATTTTGCTGAATTTATTTATCAATTTCAGTACACGTTGATGGAATCTGTGGGGATTTTTTAGATACAAGATTATATCATCAATGAAAAGTGATAGTTTGACCTCCTCTTTCCCGATTTGGATACCCTTTCTTTCTCTTGCCCATTGCTCTGGCTAGAACTTCCAGCACTACGTTGAATACAAGTGGTGACAGTGGGCATCCTTGTCTTATTACAGTTTCTAGGGGGAATGCTTTCAACTTTTTCCCATGTGGTATGATATTGGCTGTGCATTTGTCATTTGTGACTTTTATAACTGTGAGATATGTTCCTTCTATGCATTTGTTGAGGGTTTTTATCATGAAAGGGTGCTGGATTTTATTGAATACTTTTTCTACATCTATTGACATGATTAATATGATCTTTGTTTTTCCTTTTGTTTATGTGGTAAATCACATTTATTGATTTACATATGTTGAATCATTCTTACATCCCTGGGATGAAGCCCACTTGGTCCTGGTGGATTATTATTTTGATATGCTATGGAATTCAGTTTGCTAGAATTTTATTGAGGATTTTTGCATCTATATTCATAAAGGATATTGGTCTCTAGTTTTTGTTTTTATTGTTATTGTTGTGTTCTTTCCTGGCTTTGGTATCAAAGTGACACTGGCTTTGTAAAATGAGTTGGAGAGGATTCCCTCCTTCTCACTTTTACAGAATAATTTCTGCATTATGGGTACCAGGCCGTCTTTGTAAGTCTGACAGAATTTGGCTGTGAATCCATCTGGTCCAGGACTTTTATTTTTTGGGAGGTTTATTATTTCTGTTTCAATCTCATTGTTCATTATTGTTCTGTTCAGGAGTTCTATTTCTTCCTGGTTGAGTCTTAGGTGGTTGTGTGTTTCCAGGAACTTGTCCATTTCCTGCACATCTTTAGTTTATTTATGTAGAAATTTACATGGTATTCATGGAGAATGTTTTGTATTTCTGCAGTATCAATTGTAATGTCACTTTTTTTATTTCTGATTGAGCTTATTTGTATCCTTTCTCTTCTGTTCTTGGTTAATCTAGCAAGAGGTCTGTTGATTTTGTTTATCTTTTCAAAAGATCAACTTTTTGTTTTGTAAATCCTTTATATTGTGTTTTTCTTCTGCTCTGACCTTAGTTATTTCTTTTCTTCTGCTGGCTTTCGGTTTGCTTTTTTCTACCTTTTCCAGTTCCTTGAGGTGTAATACTAAGTTGTTAATTTGTGATCTTTCTGTCTTCTTGATGTAGGAATTTAAGACTATGAATTTTTCCCTAAGGAATGCTTTTGCTGTGTCCCATAGATTTTGAGAGCTTGTATCCCTTTGTCATTCAGTTCAAAGAATTTTTTGATCTCCACCTTAATTTCAATTTTGACCTAATAATTGTTCAACAGCAGGTGTTTAATTTCCATGACTTTGTGTAGGTTTAAATATTTTTCTCTGATTGATTTCCAGTTTTATTTCTATGTGGCCTGAGAAGGTACATGGTATGTTTTTTATTTTTTTTAATTTGTTGAGACCTGTTTTATGCCCTAAGATATGATCAATCTTGGAGAATGTTACATGTGCTGCTGAGAAGAATGTGTATTCTGTAATTTTGGGTTGGAATGTTCTGTAAATGTCTGTTAAGTCCATTTGATTTAGAGTTTGGTTTAAGTTCATTTTTTATATTTACTTTCTGCTTTGATAATTTGTTGAGCTCTGACAGTAAGGTGCCAAGGTCCCCAGCAATTACAATGGTGAAATTTATTTCTTTGCTTAGTTCTAGTAAAATTTGTTTTATGTATCAGGAAGCTCCTATATTGGACACATATGTATTTAGGATTGTTATATCTTCTTGTTGAATTGTTCCCTTTACCATTATATAATGACCCTCTTTGTCTTTCTTTAACTTTGTTGACTTACAGCCAATTTTATTTGATATGCGAATGGCTACAAGTGCCCTCTTTTGATTTCCATTTGTGTGGAATATATTTTACATCCTCTCATGGTGAATCTGTGTGCATCCTTATGGTTTAGATGTGGTTCCTGGAGACAGCATATAGTTGGATTGTGTTTCTGATCCATTCAGCCAGTCTATGTGTTTTTAGAGGAACATTCAGTCAGTAAACATTAATTGATACAATTTGTATCTGGTATGTTGGTATGTTCTTCCTGTTGGGTAATCCTTCTTTGCTTTTTTTTAACTCTTGTTCTATTGTTTTGTAAGTGTTGTGAGGTTTTTTTTTTTTTTTTTTTAGGTGATTTTACACTTGTGGGTATCTGTTGTGTTGATTTGTGTACAATGCTGTTCTGAGTATTTTGTCCAGGGCAGGTCTGGTCATGGAAAATTCACTTAGTGTTTGTCTGAAAAAGGCTTAATTTCTCCATTGATTGTGAAACTTAGTTTTTCAAGATACAAAATTCTAAATTAGCAGTTGTTCTATTTAAGTGAATTGAAGATGGGACTCCAATCTCTTCTGGTCTGTAAAGTTTCTGCTGAGAAATCTGCAGTTAGTCTGATAGGTTTTCCTTTGTAAGCTATGTGATGCTTTCGTCTTTCTGGTTGCAGAATTTTCTCTTTAATTTTGATTTTGGCTAGGTTGATTACTGTGTGTCTTGGAGATGACCTAATTGCTATGAATCTTCCCATTGTTTGATGTCCATTTTATATCTGTATGTCTGAATTTCTGGCAATACTAGGGAAGTATTCCTCAATAATTTTCTCAAATAGGTTTTCCATGCTTTTGGCTCTTTCTTCTCCCTCAGGGATACCTATAATTCAAGCGTTAGTTCACTTCATATAGTCCCATGTATCTCTCAGTGATTGCCTGGACTTTCTAATACTCTTCTCTGCCTCTTTGTATGACTGGGTTATCTTGAAAGCCTTGTCTTCAAGCTCTGAGATTCTTTCTTCTCCTTGGTTTAGCCTGTTAAAACTTTCTGCTGTGTTTTGAAACTCCCTAAATGATTTATCTCTGTAAATTCTATTATATCCTTTCTTATGTTGTCTAGCTCTCTAGTGACTTTTTCATTTTTTTCATTGATTACCTGAAATATTTTTTGGCTTCTTTTTGTTGGTTTTCAACTTTCTCTTCAATTCCATTCATCTTATTTGCCACCCATATTCTGAATTCCATTTCTGTCACTTTGGCAATTTCCTTGTGGGTGGAGTCCACTAATATAGCTCCATTGTTTTCCCTTGGAGGTGTCAAACTCTTTTGTTTTTTCCAGGTTGCTTGGGTTCTTTTTCTGGTTTGTTCTCATCTGGCTCCTCTTCTCTTTGCTCTTGGTTAATTATAGGGCACCTCCTCTCCTTCTGGGGACTTTCTTGATCAAAGTACAGGAGTGTACAGCTGAGGGGTCCTGAGTGAAGACTGGCCTTTGGGGATGTTTTGCTGGCCCAGCAGTAGTGATGGGGACTCAATGTTGGGGCATTGGGGTCCAGCTACAACTGTGGAGCCTCAGGGGTGGAGTTGCAAGCCCAGTGAGTCCCTGGAGCTTCAGGGGCAGATCCTCTAACTTGGGCACAATGACAGATTCAGAGCTGACTCTGGGAGTTTTTGGGGAAGAGCTACCGAGTGTGGGAACTGCTGATGCCCAGTTTCATAGACATTGGTTTGTCTTAGCAGCCTGGGGTCCACATAGGTGGACCAGAGTTGATGTTCAGCCAAGGTTCTCCCCCCACACCTAGGACCCATTGAGGCAATCACCCCAGGCTTCCCAAGTTGTGCCTATGGCATCTGGGGCTCCCCTTCTGTTCAACTCCCACACTGGAGAGGAGGCATTCTTGGCCCCCAGTCACAGGACAGGATACAAGGGAGCATCTGTTCCCTCCCCAGCCCAGTGGGGGTGATGCAAAGGCTACTGCTGGAATGCTGGGTTCTGAGTGGATCTGGCTCCATGCACCAGAGTGATCAGAATGGTGCCAGTTGCAGAAGCCTGGGATTTGCGGGCACCAGATCGCTACTGCAATTGCTCTCTGGTAGAATGGGTCTGCACATACTCTGAGCAACTCCCCAATCAGTCCAGAGGTCTGCAGTGGAAGAGGGAGATCCCTCACATATTGAGCTGCCTGAAACTTTTGTTTCTCTCCTAGAAAGTTGTGTGCTGTTGGGTTGCTTCTATCCTGCTGTGTTCACCTCTTCCCAGCAGTGTGAATTAGGTTGGAACCCCAAGCTTAATCTCCAAGATGGTGAATGACACTTCTAAGAAGCAGCTATACCCTGTGTGATTGAGTTGGTAGCTGTTGTAATAAGCTATATAGTTGTTCTTCCTGTCAGTGGTTTATGCTTGCAGGAAACAGTCAACTACATAGATGTTCTTTTGTGCCTGTAGTAAGCTCTAGTCCCTCACAAGGAGCACTTAAATGCTCCAGGCTTTAGGAGGGGCTTATACCTCCCAAGTGGTTGCTTGTTCTCCACCATGACAGAGGTAGATAGAGGAATGAGGCTGGGCGTGGTTAGGTTGAGTGAATCTGGGGGAGCTTTGCAAAGCCAAGGAAAGGCTCTAAGGTCATTTTCCTGGCTGCTAGGGAAGAGGGTCAAGGAAGCCTCTCCAAACTGGGAACACTGCTCACGAACAAGGGTCTGCAATTTCCTAACTGGTTGTTGGAAGTGAATTCTGCCTCTTTTGTGTTACCTTCCAGAGTCCAGTTGCAAATGGGTGCCTAAATGTACCACACTTGGGTGTTATGGTTCCACAGGCTATGATCTTCTCCACTGGAGGACCCATCATAGCCTGACAGTGTGGCTTTTCTTGGGTGGATAGGTTCTCCCCCAAATCACCATGTCTTTGACCCCCACAGTATTCTCCTATCAGTTCTGTCCATGTGAGCTCCCTTGCCTCCTGAGTCCAGCTTCCAAATCTCCCTGCTGTGTCCACTAGAAACCTGCTCAAGTCCTGGGGGCACTGCATGTCTTATCTGCTGGTGTGCATCTCTGGGAAATACCTGCAGGCAAGGAGCTCCCAGATTGGGCACCCCAGGTCCACTGCAGGTCCTCAAGGGGAAAGACGTGGGTCCCACTCTGTGTGGAAACTTCAGGCTGGAGGATATGCCAGCTTGGGAAAGGCAGCCACTTGCCAAATTCTTGACTCATACTGCTCTCCCAGTTGTGGTGGGTAGGGGAGTGGCAGGGGAGGATAAGGGTCAGAATGGAAAAAAACAGTTCTCTGGCCTCTTGGGTCATTCTTTTTGGAGGGGAACACTGCACAGAATGTCCAAGCTCTGGGATCCTGTAAGTTCTTCCCGCTATTCTGTGATTGCTGCAGTGCGTGGGCTTGTGGGCCCACAAATTTATTTTTAATGACCTTTCTATTACTTGCCTTTCTTACTAGTACAATGGGGTCAGTAGGCCAATTTTGAACTTTTGTTTTTACTGTTTCCTAGGCAATGCCAAACCAAGTTGAAATGCTCTTTCTTCCTCTCGACTTCACAGGTTATACAAACTACAGGGTAAATATTATACACCCGAGTTCCTCCTTGCATCTGACTCTTTGGTTGTAAATTACATTATATTAATACTCTGTAAATTTTTTTCTTATAAATGGATAAACCTATAATCTTTTTCTTTGATAAATTTAGAATGAGCTCATGTATGCTTTTTGAAAATTTATTTTCTATTATTCAAGCTTCACACTTAACTCATCTGGTATTTCAAATTTGTCTCCAAAGGGTGAAGGATGAGAACAATTATAATTTATAATTTTCATCTCTGACTTATGCAGTTTCTACCTATGACAAACTTAGAGATCGTTGATTAATCATCTCAATGCTTTTAAGAAATGGATATTATCTCTACAGTTTTTTGATTTAAAACTAATTTTTTTGTTTTTGTTTTTAGTCAATGAACCTGAATGTTAGCTAGTTTGAGGAAGATTCAAATCACTGCCAGAAAAAATGTTTTATATGTGAATTTGGTGATATAAAGCAATGAATTTGTCAGTGTATGGCATTGATTAACATAGATCATTCCTTAAATTATTTTAGGACATAATAAAAATCATACATGGTTTAGGATCATCTCAGAAAAAAAATTCAATGTCAATTTAAAAAAAATATTATCTTTTAAAGGAGCTCATGGAATTGATTACATAGGTTTACAATCTATGTATTTATAAGGTTGTCAGCCTCAAAAAAAAAAAAAAGAAAGAAACCATGAGAACTCTTTTTAAATTTAGCCAATTTAGAATGTGACATGGAAAAAGCTTTTATGTGAGAATTTGTGCTAAAAATATCCATGATTTTTCACTAAGTCCCAAAGAAACATAAATGAATAAAATAAGTAATCATAATTATCTTTCTCTCTTTCTCTCTGTACACCAGTGTACATGAGTACTTTCCACTTGAATTTTATGCTTACTAAGAGTCAGTTGTCTTTGTTCTCAGACCTATTTATGGAAGTTTCACTTGATGTTTTAATTATAATTTTAAAAAATTTAAACTGATGAAAAGAGCATAAAATATAAATCTTTTGCTTCATGTTAACTATTATGAATGCTTTAGAAAATCATCAAAAAGGTGAGCTGTGAAAAAATATTCTGTTAAATTAGTTGTGAGCAAAGCAATTATAAGAGACTAAGAATTATAAAAATACATAAAGATCTATCCTCAGATTGCAACACAAGTGTTGGCAAGTTCCCACTATGCCATAAAGAGAGTGAAACCAAACTCAGAAACTACTAATGTCTACTATATGAGCATGGTTTTTGCAGGAAAAGTAAAAGCAAAAAGCAAAGAATAGTTTTTTCACTTTTATTCAAATATGAGTGTACATATAATACATATGCTATAAATTAAGCTAATTTAAGATATTTGTGTGTCATTTTTAATGATTCTACATTTAATATAATGCTTGTTATTAGTCAACCAAAGACACATCCTGACAGAATAGATTACAAAATTTCTACTCTAGTATTTTGAACCATGAGAAAATCAATCATAAGAGGAGGTAATTTTCTCCAATTTTTAGTGTTTGAAAAATGTGGATGTACCTCCTCAAACTAAAACTTAATACTAAGGCTCAGTCTTTTCTTTCATATAATTAAAATGAAGCCTACAAGACTAATAGACAAATCTCAGTTTTAGGCAAAAGAAAATCTTCAGGGTTATTAATCAAAAATGCTTTATTTCCATTTTTCCCTCCACTTCTTTTTGTGAGTACCACCTTCATCCCAACTGAATGCTATTTTAGTCTGTTTTGTGTTGCTATAATAGAATAACTGAGACTGATTTATTTAAAGAAATGAAGCTTATTTGACTCATTATTCTGGAAGCTGGGAAATCCAAGATTGAGCAGTCCATTTGGTGAGTATCTAGTGTTGCTTCAATTCATGGCAGAAATCACATGCAAAAGAGACAGGTAGGGGAGTTTGAACATGCTTATAACAACCTGCTCTTAGAAAAACTAATCCATCCCCTGAAAGTAATAACTCATTCACTTCTGAAAGACAGCATTAATGAGGGTGGTGCCACCATGACCCAAACACCTCCCACTAGACCCCACCTCTCAACACTGCCATAGTAGAAATCAATCTTCAACATGAGTTTTGATGGGGACAAACCACATCCAAACAATAGCAAATGTCAAAAACCACTTTCTCTTCCTCATTTGAATGACTTATTTATATTTAAATTTCTGGGCCATACTTCTAATATGTCTCTCTATTAATCTAATATATTAGAACCCAAGGGAGGGCTTAGCTAGTTATGCTCATGTATTCAAAAAAAGAGTCTATTATAGGAAAACAACACTAAACTATGAGCTCAAAATTAGGTTCTATTCTTGCCTCTCTCTCTTGTCTATGTGAACCCTGAGAAACCACTTTCAGACCTCAGTTAGGGAATTAAACTAGGGAATAAAACTAGAATTACAGCAGTTTACAATATGCCAGAAACTACTCTAAATATAGTTCTTTATTGTCTTACACTTAATTTATGGAAGGTATTGTTAGAGTAGGAGACTAGGAGACAGGGCTGAGACCAGACGCAGAGACTTGAAGATTGGGTGAAGCTATTAAAGTAAACAACTCTCAGGCAGAAGCTAACTAGGGGGGCCGATAACCCCATGCAAAAACCAGCTTCAACTGGCTATCTCTGTCACCTCAGATAAACTTTGGTTAATTATAATATCATTTACATTGTGGTTTTAAAATTTCTCCATCCTTGAAATTGCCATGACAGTTCTGAAACAACCATATGTATTATGAAAATGGGAAAGAACCCAATTCTAGGAATTACTACCCAAATTCTTAGTAAAAGCCAAACCCTTGGCCTTGAGTATTCCTCCCCTCAATTAGTAAGACTTCAAAAGACCGAAAACCACTTCCTTTTGGGGCAGCTACTCTTTTTGAACCTGCTCTTTTCTCCTGAGAGTATACTTTTGCTTTCAATCTCTTAATAAAAAGCTGCTTGTTTGGCTTGTTTGTGGTGCGTCCTGCAATTCTTTTCTCCCAAAGATCACCAGAACCTGGAAAAACCTCCAGTCAGAGGCTGTAACAGTACGAATTATAATACTTATATAATGTAAATATTATCCCCATTTTACTTATAAACAAACTGAGGCTATGTCAGAGAGTGGCAGACATCAGGAGGAAAACCTAGGTCTGCCTGAACATTATATTCAACAGGATAATTTGAAATCCATTAGTTATTTTAAAAATAAAGAATGTTACTTTTATAAGTTAACCAAGCTTGATGATTGATTCAAACAGTAAATATTTGCCTAACTATTTACCTATTTTGTCAGCTGAGTTTAAGATAAAGCCCAAGCAAAAGCACAGTAGAATAAACCTATGACAAGACAGATAAGAGAGAGAGACAGGTTTCTCATTTTGCAGCATGTATAAAGTGAGTTTCAGATGGATCACTTCTCCTCTGTGAGCATTCTGATACATTTTTAATATATGTTTATTTATATTATCCTGAAAGCAACACACAGTTTCTGGATTAGGGACAGACTATTATTACTTACAGTAATAACCACATTGATTCCCCATGGCCCATTCTTCCCCGTCAGGGCAATGCATAGAGAATAAGATACATCCTACACATACCCAAAGTGTTTTTGGGAGAGGGGGGGCCACAAGAGAGGAACCTCAAAATTATAAATCTGGGACTTTATATAGGCTGCATGCTGCCCTCTCAGCTGCCAACCACCAGAGAGAGGGGGAGAGCAAGAGAAAGGAAGGGAGGAAGGGGGGGGGGGAGAGAGAGAGAGAGAGAGAGAGAGAGAGAGAGAGAGAGAGAGAGAGAAAGAGAAAGAGATACAGAAAGAAATTTTATCTTCCTAAAGTAAACAAAGTTTCTCTGGGAGGAGAAGGCAAGCATGGTTTCAGAGGCAATAGGTTTTGTTATCCTTTGAATGAGAACAAATGTTTCAATCACAAAGGAAACCAGCAGCTCTGGCCCAAATGGCCTTGGAATAAAGAACAAATGGATTTAGAAAGGCATTTATACTATTTGTATATTATTGTCTATATTTATACAATGTCCTTTTTCTTTGCTCAGAAAATCCTAACCATACAGTAATATAAAAGTAACCATATTGTTTCTCAACAACTTAAGTGTCCTCATCTGTAAAATAAGTGTATTGCTATAGAATGACCCAAATTGCATCCATTTATGATGCTTTTATGGAAGTGATAACTTCATTAAGAGAAAAAGAAAATGTTCAGAAACAATAAAGTGAACTTGAGACATCTACTGACAAAATGGTAAACTGAAGAAAGCTTTGGCCTAGGAGTTATTACCTCTGTGATCTAGGACAAATCACCACTTAAAGTGTATTAGCCTCTATGTCTTCACAGGTTAAATTTCTAGCTTGGACTAAAATGAATCTATTATTTTTGTAAGACAATAAGTTTATTTCTGAGTCACAATACATGGATATGTGTGTTTTAAATTATATGTATATGTATATAAAAGTCCATTTCTATTCTCGAATTTGCATCAACAGCTTTATTGTCCAGATCTGTAGTTGCTATGTGAAGAAATATTTGAGTCACTCATCTAATTCATGCCATGAATCCACTTTGCATTAATCATAGTCCAGACCAGGTGTTAGTTGATTTTATTTTCCTAAAAGAGATTGGGAAAGAGAACAGTTCTTTGCACAGTGGCCCTCAAACTTCAGCATGCATCGGAATCACCTGGAGAGCTTGATACTATTGTGACCTCACCGGTCTCTTATTCAGTACATCTAGCATTATGGCCAAGAACTTGCCTTTTTAAAAAGTTCACAGGTGATGTTAATGCTGTTGGTCCACAAACCACACTTTAGGAACCAGTGGCCTACATTTATACAAAAGTATTTCTAAACCTTTAATGTCCAGGAATTACTTGAGGAACTTGGAAAATGTGCATTCTGATTCAGTAAGTCAGGGGTGGTGCTTGCCATTCTGCGTTTGTAACAGGCTCCCAGGTAACACTTGTTTTCGTGATCCACAGACCATACATGTGGACTACAAATGGTCAACGTAGGCATCACCTGGGAGCTGCCAGACATGCAAAATTGAAATTCAATTGTAAAAACATGGTGATTATAGTTAATAATACTGTACTGTATACTTGAAATGTGCTAAAATAGTACATATTCCCCCCCACACACATACAAAAGGTAACTATGTGAAATAATGGATGTGTTACCTTGATTATGGTAATAATTTCACAATATATACATATATCAAATAATCACATTGAACATTTTAAATACATACAATTTCATTTTCAACTGTGCCTCAGTAAAGCTGAAAAAAAACTTTGACATGTACAGACATTATTGATTGTCTACTATGTATCACACATTATAAAAAAGTTGGCAGTACCCCAAAATGAATTAGACCCTATATGAAAGCTCACTGAGGTTTAGAGAGGAAATCAGAAAATTAAACAAGTACATATAAGAAGTACAAAGATAAAGCCATAATATAAAGGGCTATAGAAACACAAATAATGAACCAATTAGCTTTGATGAGAAGGGAATGATGTCTGGGAGCAGCATAGAGAGCAGGTCTTAAAGAAATGCTGATATGATTTATGTTACCTAAAAGACTCAGAAAAATTAAACCTAAAGTGCAATATGAGAATACTAGAATCCCTTGAATAAACACATGCACCAGAGTAGGCAAAATAAATTAATTAATAGATCACCATTTTAAATAATTAGACCAAAGAAGCAATCATTTTGACTTTAAAAAGACCTGAACTTAGCTAACCAAATAAACAGACTTGACAAGCTTCACTGTTCAACTAAATAAATAAGCAAATAAAATGAGCCTCCAGGATGTCAAGTAAAGTAAACAATGCTCCAGAAAATTATTCAGATACCCAGGGATTTAAGTTAATGCAAATATGACCCAGGCTAAAGCAAAGAAAACTTACCAGCTTTTTACCAGAAGAGGAGGCCACGCTGAGCTACCTGTACCAAGTTTAAACCCTCACCAGAGCTCTGATTGGCCAGAAAATCTCTGCCTCCAAACATTCCCAAGCCTGATAGGTGATTTTCAGGGTCAGGGCATTGTAGATAGTTGAATCCTGTTATAATTGGAAATCTCATGAAGAAATATTTTCCTCTGATACAGTAAAATTGTAAACACCTCAAGTGTTCAGCTACTTGCCTTTTTTGGTAGACAATAGAAAATTAAAACAAAACAAAACAACGAAACTGTGCTTACATTCTAAACAGAGAAACTTATAAATTAAAATTTAAAACACTCATACAAATAGGCATAATTAAGTCAACACTTACAAAATGGTTTCTGACAGAATGTTATGCCATTTTCACAGTATCAAAGTGAAGAGAATTAAGCTAACTGTTGTATATGAGGAATTTTTGAAAGCTGTTACCGTTTGGAGGCGGAAATGAAGACAGGTTGTGTACTATCCTCTCAATATTACCTGTTAAGAGAATTGATCTTTAACTCATGGCAAGTGAGAAATGGCTGGCACCGAGGCTAAGGCTCTTCTAAACGCACACTCACATCTTCTCCTTGCTTCTCGGGATTGAATCTCAACCCCTGCCCTCATTTTACAAAGTCAGGAGACAACAACTAGAAACAAGAGTTCAAGTTTAAAAGTCTTCTATCTCTTTAGAGGGAGAATTTTGAATCTATATTCAAGAGCATGATTTCCACAAACCGGGGAACACACCCACCCGCTGCTAATTAGCTTAACAGGGGGCACAAATGCCCTGCAGCTAGGCCATTTCCTTACAGAAATCATTTGGACTTAGCACTGTCAACTCATGTCACTTAAAACCATGCAGAGAATACAATGTTAATGTGCTCTCTCTCTTGCGACCCTCAGTTATGTTCAGTGTTTATTGAATGCTTACTATATTTAAAAAGTTACAAATATATAACCTCTGGGAAAAGCTCCATGATAATATTGGTCAGTCTGCAATGCAGATTACCTGGCATATAATGGAATACCACTCAAATCACAACTGCCCGGGCACTACTAACGGCATCTTTCCAGTACCTGCAGTTTGTCTCTCCCATCCTTGTATTACATAACACTTTTAATGGCATGGCTTGCTGCTACAGTCCTGGGGCCATCACTCATCTCTTGTTTATTTACTTCATTTTAATGAATGCCAGAACTAAAGGGGATTTTACATGCCTAGGACTGAAAGTACTGTCCCTGCTTAATGGAATAATGCAAAATCTAGACAATTCATGGCCCTGACTTTTAGATAGATGAAATGGAGTGGGCAAGATGATTTGGAAATAAGGGTTTTTTGTTTGTTTTTTTAGGGTGAAGCAAAAAACATTTTTAATGAAATGACATTACATCTCCTGTTTTGTTTTGCTTTGTTTAGAAATACCTGTTTCTATAGTTAAATATGCAGCAGTTAAAGCCCGTGTAATAAAATATAGAAAAGAAAATGAATGTAAACATTTTCTGAGAACTGCTCTTTTTAGATTTTAAAGTGATGTTATCCTCTGTTTAAACATATGCTTGTAAGTGCACTGACTCAGAGTATATTGGATGTGTCAGAATGTGGAGTTTTAATAACTAGGAAAAAATCTCAGATAAACTCGACTCTTAGACATGAACAAAAATGTCATTCTTCTTGCAGCTAGATTTTAATACATCCTGGAGTGCTGGAAATCAATATCAAATCCCAGGGTCTTTCTGCTGAGATATTCAAAATGTTAACTCTAATGGGAGTCATATCAGGAAAAAAAGTCAGACATAACCTAGGACTGAGCAGTTCACATAAGAACTAGCAAGAGTTATTGCTCAAAATCTAAACCCATCTTGTATCTTTAAGTAACAAACAAAACCTTTTCTTTATCATCATGATTTTAACAAACAATGTAACCATTTTTTCAGAACCGAAAGCCCAATATGAAGGTAGATAATTCTGGAGAAATTATTTTCTCTTGTTTAGTAATTATCATTAATGAAAGAAAGATTTCTTAAATACTAATAAATCAGGGCTGAATTGACTGACCATGCATCCAAATTGCTGCATTATTCACAGTGGAATTACTCCAAAGATTAGCTGCAAATTGCCCTCTAAATTGAATTTATGGTTTCATTTTTCATAACTACTGTGTTGTGACAGATGAAAGGAATCCGGGAGGAAAATAACAGCAATGGACCCAATTTCTTACTGCTCTATATATAAGATAAAGCCAAACCATCTTTATAATTTATTTTGGCAAGCATAAAAAACTGGTAGGCTGAAATCCAGGGTATTGTAGCCCCCATCTCCCTCAGGGGAAGGGAAAGGTCAACATTGTGTTTTTGCCAAGTGGAGTGGAAGCATTTAATCAAATCAATATCCATGGACAAAGGAAGTTTACATATATGATGCAATTATTTTTGTTTATATTCTTTGATTTAATCCTCACAACAGCTCCATGGGATAGGTAATGGTAACCCCATTTTACAGAAAGGGAAAGGATGTTTGGGTAATCTGCCCAAGTCTGGTCACTGAGAGGACTCTATCTTCAAAACTCATGTCCAGGATCTTCTGCCAGGCTACCTCCCAGAAAGGGCTATTGCTTGGATGCCATTACTGACTCAGACCTATTAGTTTTATGTTTAGCATATCACTTGTGGTTTATTTTGCATCAAAGAAAACAGAAATGACTACAATCCAAGTTAGACAGAGGGAAACACAAACCGATTCTACAAACTGGGCACCATGAACACGTTTAAATCTTCGGTACAGCTGTTTTCAGACTATTATTGAAAAGCTGAAATAAAATAAGTGCTTCCAGATCAGAGAGACAGTAAAGGCCTCCCTCTTTATGTGAGATAGCTAACTCACTGCAATACAGAGAAGGGAAGACAATTTTGTTAGCCTTTAAATTGGGTTTGTATTGTCCAGGCCTCTCGGGTTAGAAATGATTGAAAACAAATATTGGGCTGGAGTTAGTGACAAATGCAGTTGATGCCTTTAGGTTTATAAGACACCAGTATGTGAACATGCGCTCTGTTTGTAAGACAAATGATTAGGCAGCCTCCCACAGCTTTCTGTTTCTAAAGGTTTAGAAAGTATCACCATTTTTCTTCTGTAATGGCCTCAGGTATCCTCTCTTATCAAACAAGCTTTCAAGTTAACATACAAATACCCGGGCATTGATGGCATTTCTAAAACACTCAAGAGCAAATTAAGTTATTTTTATTTACAAATAAGTATTTTCACATTTTCACAATATGCTTGTTAATAAAGCATTTAAATGATCCTTTCAGATGACAGAAATAAGACCTTTACCAGTCAGAGGTAAATTGCAAAACTCTGTGTTTCTAAGATAAATCTCTCAGTATCTTTTAACCTTTTAATAAAGTAATAATTAATTTATTATTGACTTTATAATGTACCTCTTATTAGTGTATACAATTTAATTTTTTGCCTCTAAAGATTATTTTTAATATTTTAATTTCTACCAGTGTAATATAAGTTTTCAACCACATATAGATATTTCTACTCTACTGGTGCTGAGTGCTACCTTTAGCACCAAACTGGTCCACTTGTGTTTTTCTTTTGTTTGATTATTTTACATGAAATTAAAGTGTTTACGTTCAAATTTAAAGTCACACAGTATTCTTAGTTGATAACAAATGCGAAAACTGAAACTTTATTTAGCTCTTCCAGGTAAGTGGACAATATGATATTATTAATAACTCTGGATGTCTAGATTAACTAAATACTTTTCATTTTGAATTTTGCTATCATATAGAAAAAAACAAGCCAAAGTCCATGGTGCACAGGATATTTCAGTGGAGCAAGTTCAAATGTTCTGTTAGCTATGCAACCTCTGGCAAGTTTCTTAATACCTCTGAGCCCTGCTATTTTTCATTTAAGAATGTGGTTAGTAATGCCTACTGATAAAAATTGTGTGAAGATAAGGGAGCCAACTCTCTAGATCTTATTCATTAGGCATGTCCTCAAGCATTCACATCATTCCTGAAAAAAGGGGTCCAACTTCACTACTAGTCAAGGAGAAAATGTCCCCTGGGGTGAAAGAGCAAAGCAACACTAAACATAAATCAATGACTTGAATTTTGGTTTTAAGGATGACTTTAAATGTATAGTATACAAAATATATAATAGAAAAAAATCCTGAGGAATATTCACAACATAAATAGTAACCTTGGGACCTGGGTTATGTAAACTTTCATTTTCTGTTACATATTTCTGGAATGTTTGAAGTTATTTATGGTAAGCATATGTTACATTTGTGATCCGAAATTGTAGTAACTTTTAAAGTAAAAAGTACCTAAAACATGCTGAATATTCAAGTAATATTAGTTTCTGTTTTTGTCTTCCAGATTCAACAGCCATAAAAAAAAAAGCATTCTTTTGTTCATTCATGCTAATATTTATTGACTACCTACTAGTTCTGAGTTCTTCTCAAGGCTGAAGATTCAAAGGGAAAGAAAATAGATAGATATCCATCTTCTCTCTCTGTCAAAACATAGGTATAAGTAATAAAACTTTCAAAATTACTTGTAAAGAAATGTTTAAAAAGCTTCCTCACATTCTGATTCTCTCTCAGTAGAATTCATAGCACAGAGAGCAGCAACACATGTAAGCCAAATTGAGAGAAAGTCCAAAAATTATTCACATATGGTTTTCAAATATGCACCAGAAAGTACAAGTATATATGCCTTAGTGAATGATATCAACGAATTACTTGACCACCTGTTCAGTTAAACTGTATCAATAACTCAAAAGCCAGATGTACGGAATGGAGAATCCAGAACTTCTCCACTGAAGACTTTGATGATTTTGTTGTGCACATGATTTAGGAGAGCGAATGTTAGCGGAGAAAGCCACATTCTAAGAACAAAGAAAACCTACCTTGTCCTGTACAGATCATTGCCTCTTCATCATCAACACCTTAACTGGCAAAAGTTATGAGAGGTAACCACAGCAAAGAAAACAACAAAGTAAAATACCCTGAAAAAGCAGCTGGTTAGATGGTCAAATTTGTGTACTTCCAAAGTCTTTCCTGGCCCTCTTAGAAGAACTTGAAGACAATGCCAATACTCAAGTGAAAAATTGCAGAGAGCACAAAGGGATTTCTAGGGTCAGCCACATAAGGTGGTATTCATAACTGTTCTGTTTCTGACACAACTCTCAGAGCAAGAGAATGGGGACTCTGGGGCTTGGCACTGACTCGAGTTCTGGGAGCTGGAAATGGGTGCACTGAGCTGGGATGTCCCGTGGCAGGCAGGACAAGACAACCTAGAAAGCAAAAGACTTTCACTATAGCAGAGAGCACAACGGGATTCTAAATGTAAGGTAAAGAACAATGCAGAGGTGCAGTGGGGTGGAGCCTAACTGGACCAGAGGACCAATTTAATTCTCATAACTTCCTCCTGTCCTGTGTTATTACTCTGTATTTCAGTTCTGTCTTCTTTGTATACTCCAAAATTTGAACATAAGCGATCAATGTTTATATAGATTTATCAGATATGTTAAAAATGGCCCACCATTGTTTCTTACATCTTAACCCTTCCTTCTAAGTTCAGTTTTCTTCTTACTGATATATATTTTAGTACTTTTTCAACTAAAGTCTGTAGATCATATACTTTGCTCTGTCTTAAAATAGATTTATTTTATTCTTTTTAAACAGATACATGTATTATATATAAAATAGACATAATATTTTGTTGAATACAATAATTTATATACCGGCAGTATAGGAGATTTAAAGATAATTTTCAAAAATTGGTAAAGTGCACATATATAGACCTTGATAAATTTTTGTTTGGTAAACACATCCAGAATAAACCAAACCAGGGCAAATGAGGCAAGAAATAGAACGTTGCTATCACCCTAGAATCTTTTCCCATGCCCCATTCCAGTTATTACTCCACTTGCCCAAAATGATAACCATAAACCTCAATGGCTATTTCTAACACCATAGATTAGTTCTACTTATTTTTGAACTGTATATAATTGGAATAATGTATGTAGTTCTTTCTTTAGTCTTCTTAGAGGATTTATTTTGTTTGTTTTATTGTTTCTTTTAATTATCATTGTGCATGTGCTCTCTCTCTCTCTCTCTCTATATATATATATATATATGTATATATATGTCACACTTTTGTATTATAGCACAATTTATTTCTCCATTATACTGGACATGTGGGTTGTTTCTGGTCATAGGCTACTGCAAACAGTGCTTTTATAAATAAACATTCTTGCACATGTCTTCGCTGCACATATGTACGTTTTTGTGGGGACAGACATGTGGGATACTAATAGATTCAGCTTAAGTATAATAAGTACTGCCAGTTTTCCAAAGCAGTAGTATCGGTTTATATACTAGCAGTATATGTGATTAAAAGATAATTTTCAAAAATGAGTAAAATTATGACTCCAATACAAGTATAAAAATGAACATATGTTAAAGACTTTATTTAACACATTAAATGAGAGAAACAGACAGATGTTATAGTCCATTTGAAAGATAATCCAAAGGAAAAAAAAGACATATTTATGTGGAGTTGAAAATAGCTCACAAATAATAAACGAGTGTAGAATCAGATAACTGAAAAGGATGTGCTGTATGTAGATAACTCATTTTTGTGAAATTATTCAAAGACAAGCTAGAATCAAACAACTCGTGGGAGGATACTTTACATAATGCGTAGTTTTTCATTGAAATACATTATTTTTTTTGACAGAGAATTCCAATTTATCTCAAAACTCTCCAACTTTGGGAATATTTTAAATTTTAACTATTTTTATGGGTGTGTATTGTGGGTTTAATTCGGATTATAGTGATGATTTATGACTGTATACATTTCTATTTGATATTAATAACTGGCCACTTGGCCTTCCTTTTTGGTTAGTCTATTGAAGAAATTTGTACTTTTATTCAAGTGCACTGATTATTTTTTACTTGTGCATTTATAGGAATTCTTTACATATGTTGAATATAGGTACTTTGCCAATATATGTATGTGAATATATGTGTATCAGTTTGTGATTTGCCTTTTCACTTGCTTAATGGTGACCTTCAATGAAGAGAGGAATTACATGAAATCTTCCTTGTTCAATTCTATTCTTGAAATATATAGCTAATATAGTCCTTTTATTAAAAAAAGAATTCAGCCCTTTGAAGATGTCATTTTATTTCTTATGGTTTCTAATTTTACTTTGGGGATATCTTCCGAAAGTGTGTTTGTTATTTTTTTTCAGATCTTCTGTCTTGCTTTTAAGATTTATTTTTTTCTATTCTCAGAAGACTTCTAGTTTGACTGTAGGGTTCTACAGTTTCAATAACTTGTGTCAGTGTGAATTTACTTGTATCTAATCTACTTGGAATTCTTTGTATTCCCTGAATCTGAGTAATGAGGACTTTCAGCAAAGTTCTTTCAGCAATGCTCTTCCAATTTTTATCCTAAAAACTTGAATCTCTCATTCCTTCTATTGCCCCATCAGAAACTCGTATTAGATGTTTGTTGGACGTTTCATTCTCTTCTCAATGCCCCTGATCTGTTCTTAGTTTCTATCTCTGCATCTCATCCTGCTATATTCTGTGTAATTTCTACAGTCTGTTTTCCAGTTCACTAATTCACTCTTCAGTTGAGTATAATCATTTACTTAGCCAATCTTTTGTATTTCAATTCCAATGATAAAATATTTTAGTTGTAAAAGTTTTTTATGGCCTTTTTACTTATCATCCTACATGATATTTTTTTAAATTCTAATTTATTTCTTTTTTACCTCTGCAGTTATATCTTCAGCCTTTTCCCCCCTTTTTTATTTTGGTAAAAAATATATGACATAAAATTTACCATCTTGTTCATTTTTGACTGTACCATGTTGTGCAAGACATCTTTAGAACTTTTTTGTCTTGGAAAACTGAAACTCAATATCCACTGAAAAATTCCTTATTTCCTCCTTCCCCCAGCTTCTGGCAACCTCCATTCCACTGTTTTTAAGCATTTGACTACTTTAGAGGTCTCTCATAAAAGGAATCATGCAGGATTTCTTTTTTAACTGGCTTATTTCGCTTAGCATAATTTACTCAAGATTCATCCATGTTTTAGCACATGACAGAACCTTTTATCATAAGGCTGAATAATATACCATTGTGTGTATATACTACATTTTCTTTATCCATTTATCTGTTGATAGGCATTTAGATTGCTTCCACCTCTTGACTATTGCGAATAATACTGCAGTTAGCATGGGTGTGAAAATATCTCTTTGAGATCCTATTTTTAATCCTTTCGGATTTATATGCAGCAGTGAGATTGCTGGCTCATATAATAAGTATATTTTTGATTTTTTGAGGGAATTTCATACTGTTTTCTATAGTAGCTGCACCATTTAACAAATAACTACTACACTACCAAAAATGACCCAGGGATCCAAATTCTCTACATCCTTGCCAACACTAAAAATTGTCGGTTTTTTACATTTAAATATTGACCATTCTAATAATGAGATTCACCTTATACCTTAACAAGTGTAAAGTGATATCTCATTGTGATTTTAATTTCCATTTCCTGATGATTAGTGATGTTGAGCATCTTTTTATATGCTTGTTAGCTTTTAGCATATAATCTTTGGAAAAATGTCTATTCAAGCACTTTGACCATTTCTAATTGGATTTGTTGTTATTGTTATTGTGGCGGTAGTGGTGGTAGAGATAAAAACACTCTGTATTCTGGGTATTAACTCCATATCAGATAGTTGGTTTGCAGATATTTTCTTTCATTACATAGGTTTCCTTTTCACTGCCTTGATTATTTACGTTGTCGAAGAGAAGTTTTAAATTTGATGTTATATCACTTATTTATTTTTTGCTTTTGTTGCCTGTACTTTTGGTGTCATAGCCAAAACTATTGGCAAATACGGTGCTATGAAACTTTTCCTTTAAGTTTTCTTCTAGGAATTTTATAGTTTCAGGTCTTCCATTCAGGACTTTAATCTATTTTGAGTTAATTTTTATGTATTTTGTGAGATAAGGGTCCAACTTCATTCTTTTGCGTGTGAATTCCCAGGGTTCTCAACACCATTTATTGAACAAACTATGTTTTCTGCATTGTGTAGTCTTGGCACTCTTGTTGAAGATCATTTGATCATATAATTTGGGTTTTAATTCTGGGCTTTCTATTCTTTTTCATTGGTCTACATTTCTCCCCTTATGCCAGTACCAGTATGTTTTGATTACTGTGACGTTGTAATATATTTTGAAACCAGACCATGTGAGACTTTCAGTTTTGTTTACTTTCTCAAGATCATTTTGGCTATTTGGGGTTTTGTGAGATTCCTTATGAATTTTAGGGCTCTTCTTCCTTATTCTGCAAAAAATGCCATTGGGATTTTGATAGGAATTGCATTGAATTTGTATTAAATAGATTGCTTTGAATAGTATTGACATTTTATCAATAATTTTTGGAAATGGATCTTTTTTTCTGAGTGGTAAGTCTCAAAGGTGGGCTTAAAATGTTCAGTAAACCATGCTGTAAATAGATGTGCTGGTATCTAGGCTTTATTGCTATATTTATAGAATACATGCAGAGTAGATTTAGCATAATTCTTAAGGGCCCTAGGATTTTCAGAATGGTAAATGAGAATTGCCTTTAACTTAAAGTCACCAGATGCCATAGCCCCTAATAAAAGAGTCAGGCTGTCCTTTGAAGCTTTGAAGCCAGGTATTGACTTCTCTTCTACGGCAATGAAAGTCCTAAATAACATCTTCTTCCAGTATAAGACATTTTCATCTACATTAAAAAGCCACCTTCATTAGTTATCTTAACTATATCTTCTGGATAACTTGCTGCAACTTCTACATAAAGACATGCTGTATCACATTACACTTTATATTCTGGAGATGTTTTCTTTTTTTAAAACCTCATGAGCCAACCTCTGTTAGCTTCAAACTTTTATTCTGCAGCTTGCTCACTTTACTCAGCTTTCATAGTACTGAATAGTTAGGGCTTTGCTCTAGATTAAGATTTGGTTTAAGGGAAAATTGTGATTTGATCTTCTCTCCAGACCACTAAAACTTTCTCCATATCAGCAATGACACTGTTTTGCTTTCTTGTCATTCATGTGTTCACTAGTGTAACACTTTTAATTTCCTTCAAGAATATTTCCTTTGCATTCAGAACTTTGCCAATTATTTTGTGCAAGAGGCCCAGCTTTCAGCTTATCTTGGCTTTTGACATGTCTTCCTCACTAAAGTTAATCATTTCTGGTTTTTTATTGAAAATGAGACACTTGAGATTCTTCCTTCCATTTTATTCGACCACTTAGGGCCATTGTACGGTTATTAATTGACCTAATTTCAATATCATTGTATCTTGGGGAATAGGGAGGACAGGGAGAAGGAGTGAGATGAGGGAACAGCTGGTCAGTGAAACAGAACATTCACAACATTTATCAGTTAAGTTTGCTATCTCATACGAGTACTGCTCATGGTGCCCCAAAACAATTTACAATAGTAACATCAAAAATCACTGATCACAGATCACTGCAACAGGTATATTAATTATGAAAAAGTTTGAAATATTGTACAAATTACCAAAATCTGACAGACAGACGTGAAATGAGCACATGCTGTTGGAAAAATGATGCTGAAAGGCTTGCTTGATGCAGGATTGCTAGAACCCTTCAATTTGTAAAAAACACAGTATCTTTGGACCACAATAGAGTGAAGTACATGAAACAAGGTATGCCTGTATAGAAACGCAACTGATTTTTGCACGTTGATTTTCTACTTCGCATTTTTGTTATATTTTTTGTTAGTTCTAATAGATTTTATGTGGAATATTTAAGATTTTCTGCATATAAGATTGTGTCATCTGCAAATTTTACTTCTTCCTTTCCACTTTGAATGCCTTTTATTTATGTTTTATTTTATTTTCGGTCTTATTCTTCTAAATAGGACTTCCAGCAATACATTGAATAGATGTGGTGAGAGTGGTGTTGTGATTTTTTATTGTTATGGTTTGTTTCTAAGTTGTTATTATGGTCTCTTTTTTAAGAGTGATGGGCCATGTTTCCTTATTTCTATGTGTGTCTTATTATTTTTGTTGTTGTGGTCCACTCATTTGAAAAACAGCCACACCTTCCAGTCTTTATAAGGTAATTTCTTACAGTGGAAGACTTTCCTCAATCAGCCTGGCTAAACATTCTGTGGTCCTCTCAAATTTTTAAGAGGGATGCTTCTTTTCTGGGTCTATAAATGTATGTCCTAATTTGAGATATTTGCTTGTTTCTTTTTTAGAAGTTTGTAATCTCTTCTTTCCTCTAGTGTCTGTCTGTGGTACTGCAGGCTTTCCAGAGCTGCCACAGAGCACCAAGTTCTATTTTGTTCTCTGCAGACCCCATGCATACAAAAGATGCTGGTTCAATTAGTACTCCAAATCCAGTGAGGGAGACTCAGGAAGCCCTCCAAAAAGCCAGAGGATTGAATGCATATTCCACTCCTCTCTTTTCCTCCCAATAAATAAGCCACAAGCTGGATACTTAACCCCAGTCATGCTGAGCATCCACAGCTTTGGTCTCTTCTGTGGTGCTACAAATTCTCCAGCACTGCAATTAACCACTGAGATTTCTTTTGTCCTCAGCAGTCCCCAAGCATCCAAAGTACGCCAGTTCTCTGTTGTCACTCTAAGACAGGCAAGACAGAAACCAATCTTTGAGGCAGCCCACGAGGATTGAGCAGCTGAACACTGAGCATATATTTCACTCTTCTCTTTTCCTCCTAAAGGAGAAGATATGAATTAATTGGGCTTTTCCTCTCAATTGCAGCAAACTGTGCCAGCTTGGGGGCGGGGCTGATGTGATTGAAATAAAACAGTTCATCTTAACCTTCAAAGTGGCTGCTCTTGGCTTTGAGTTTGCGTGAGGTACAGTGACTACCTACCTGGTTTCTAGAGTACTCATGGAGGCTTTCTGTACAACATTTTATTGTGAATTTATTGACTATGTAAGGAAACAAGGTCTAGAGCTTCCTATTCTGCCATCTTGCTGGCATCATTTCCCTGTTTCCATCGTTTTTAGGATATTGTTTTAAAAGTCTCAAATTACCTATCATATGAAGTCTGTGGTGGTCTATTACTGCTGTTTGTTGTTCGTGCTCTAACTCCTACTTGGAGTATGTTTCTTTCCTGTGTGCTTTTAATTTGGGATTGTGAGCTTACTGTCTCTGAATGAGAATACTGTGCAGCCTGACTTGAGGTCTTGTGCAAGCAACGCGATTGTGCATTGCTCAACTAGTCCCCACAGGGATACTACTTGCTGAAGGTCAATCTTATCATAATTCCCACATTTGAGATTCCTGGATCACGCAAGTAGTGAAATTGTAAACCCCCGTATGATGTGAAAGACATTTCCATGGTTACTAATTCTGGGGGAAACTTTCTATATTTTATTTACTCAGACATGTGACAGAACTGACATATCTGACAAGTCAGATTTTCTTTTATTTTCTTTTTAGAGAATTTTATTTTTACATTCTAATTTTATAAGGAAAATATAATTCATCTATATTGATTTGTTCACCTATATGTTTTGAAATTTTTCACTCTAACATCACTTATTTCTTAAAATTTTACATGTGAAAATTATCTGATTCTTAGTATGAAAAGTGGTTGTGCCAGAGATTTTTTTTTAATCTGCCATGTAACTGTCTTGTATCAGACCTGCCACATGGTATGAATTTAAGTTGTAAACCCACCTGAGGTCCAGTTTTTAGACCTGAATTTTCAGGGGAGATTTCTCTTGTCTGTACTCAGCATCAAAGTTCAAGACAGGCACCTTCTCTGCAGGGGTATCCCATAGGGAAGAGGTTTGTTGGTAATCACCTGTACCTGTACACTAGCAGAGTAATCCCGTAGGATATTCTATGCCAATTCTGCCATGCGAGGCAAATATTTACAAGGCAAAAGACAACTCCACTGCTCCATTTGCTCTGGGAGATCTGACTTTACTTAGTTTTTGACCTTTGAGTATAATTTACATTTTTGCAATCCCATTAATACATTTTTAATATATCTAATGAGAGGAAAGATTAGACTACAAAATATATCAGGCTACCAGAAAAAGAAGACAGTTTTTTTTTTTCTTTCTAGTACAGATTTTAATTGAGCATGAAGCCCCTCAAAAGATCCAGTTTTAAGCAGGTGGTCTCATTTCCAACTCTTAATTATGTGGGCTTCATACATTTTCCCATGGCTCTCTGTGGGCATTAACACTCCAGTACATGTATTGCCTAAACCAACACCCTACCGCATTCTCTAATAGGGCATCTGTAGGGTTTTAGCTTCCTCTATGTTTTTATTCCTTGGAATTTTTTATTACTTTATTGAAATTTTAGTCTGCATTTAAAAGACTGTGGTATTTTATTCTTATTTTTATAGCATCCCTAAACTTCTATATATTCCACCACATTGTCCCTTAAAATTCTGGCACACGTATTTACTGAAAGTCAATGAATTTAAAAATATAATTATGTTTGCAAATTTAAAGATAGTCAATTAGATGGCTTAACTCAACTGGTTGATTATAAATAGAGGTTAAACTAGGTAGAGTTTATATTTACTCAAATATTGAATATTTAATATAGTATCTTGGACAGTTTTTATAGTAATTTTTATGGCATTCATTTATTTATTTTTGTTTGCAATCATATCATCATGTTTGGAGAAAATGTGCTGTCTATTTTCAATATCATAAATGTTCTATTTCCACCCTGAGCAGGTGTGCTGCAACACAATCCTGGCACTAACTACCTGGACTCTGTGTCAGAATCCACAGGTTTAGGGGCTCAGTCTTCCACAAGTCTGTCCTCACCCTGCATGGCATCTACAAGTCTCAGGGCCCACCCACAGTTTAGCCTGACCACATATAAATTCAGGGGTTCCTTCTTAGCACACTAATTCACTAGAATGATTCACAGACCTCAAGAATGCATTATAGTTATGATTATAGTTTCATTACAAAGGACACAACTCAGGAATAGCAAAATGAGGACGAGACACACAGAGTGAAGACTAAGAATCCCAAACACAGAGCTTTCATACCCTCTGAAGAGGGTTTACCAACAAGCATACTTTACTGAGATCTATGTCCAGAGTTTTGATTGAGATTTCACTGGGCAAGCATAATTGATTAAATCTCTGGCCACATTATTGAATCCAATCTCCAGAACACCTCTCAACCTAGGAAGCTGGGCAGGCCCAAAGTTCTAGTCTTCTAATTATATGCTTGGTCTCTCTGGTGGTCAGTCTCTATCTTGAAGTTATGTAGGGGCCTATCCTGTGTGACTTCATTAGCATAACAAAGATGCTCCTATCACTCAGGAAATTCCAAGCGTTTTTGAAACTGTTTTTGGAATGGGCAAGAAAGACCAATATATTCTTTATTATCCACAATCACATATACCAAAAATATAATAAAGTATACTAATCTAGGAAAGAGCTCAAAAAATCAATAAGTAATAGAACTAATGAATAGATAATTTCATTGCAAGTAAATATTAACACTGGTGTGTAATTCTAAATAGTATAGGTGCAAATTTATAATCTTATTATCCTTTATATGTGTACAGTGCTTAAAATTTTTAAACAAAGATATTCTCATATATCACTTTATTTCATTTTTATATCCAATCTGCAAAATAAGGATACCATTTTTACAGAGAAGTTAATATTTAGGCGTTTGCCTAAACACATAGCAGTAATATACAGCAAATCTAGAGTCAAACTCACCCCAAATGAAGTGATCTCCAGCGAAACTGATGGTTTTCCACCTTCCAAATCACAAGTAATTTGTAGCATGTGAAAAAGGAAAAATATTTTATTTGTTTGCTTGTTTCAATACTTCCCCATTGCCATCAATAGGAATGAATTCCTCTCTGCCTTTAAATTTCTTCAGGGTTTTTTGACAGCCAATTAATACTATAGTTCTTTTGACCTCAGAGAGGAGTCTTAATTTGGTTAACAAGTATATGGTCATTTTCTTACTGTAAGTTAGAAGCTAGCTAAAGAAGCTAACTGTAAAGCAGGGATTATATTCCCTTCTCTTATGGAAGGCTTCTGCTGAATTTGATTTAATGCAATTGCAATGCTGTATAATGAATATTGCATTTTCCATTCCCATAGTGAACTAAAATAACCTATTGTGAGTGTTAGAATGCAATAATCCATACATTATATGTTTTATTGATAGGGTTTTACATTCTAGAATCCATTCAGGCATATCTAACCACAAATACCTTTAACCAAATTTAATTCTGTGCATGAAAGTTATTACATACATCATCACAACTTTTTACCTAACTGTACAACATTTAATTTCATGACTGTAATGGAACTGTAGATATTAGCTCTGTTTCCATATATTGGATTAGAAAAAATGAAATTCTTTTTATAAAATGATCTAGGGTGAATTTTTATACTACGGGACTTAATTGAAACTAGTATTCAGTTAAGATGATTCTTTCGGATCCTTTCAAAGAGTAGAAGTGATGGATCAATGAAAATTAGGAGGTTATGATTCATCTACCTGCATGTAGGCCAGCAGATATTCTATACAGGACAAGCAAAAAATGTCTTTCTTTTATATTTTTAGTTGGTAATCAATTTTATGTCTAGAATTAAAATAAGCATCTGATTTTTCCTCCAATATATGCAAAGGGTATTTTGACATAGAGAAGCATAGCAAAGTAAGACATATTGTAATAATTAACTGAATTATTTCTGGCATGTCGTGAACAATTACAGAATTAATAACCACCCGACCAAACGGTGTTATGTTGGAATAAATTGACCGACAAGGTTTCTCAGCTAGGAAATGAAGCTCAGATAGATCATCAATAAAAATGACTGTGATGAGCATACTTGTGAGAACTCCAATGTTTTACATTTACAAAATATAGCTGTGGTAACTGTGTTTAATGATTAGAAGAAGGTATTTAAAAATTCATTTAGAATATTTTGCCCTTTTTAATTATTGCCTACTGAAAGACATACTGTTTGATGGTCACCAATGTACCATACAATCTACATTTAATTAAATATCTGTGAGTTACAAACGCCACTGGAAAACAGTCTTTCCTAAATAAAGAAAAAAGGAAAAGAAAAAAATTCAAGAATTGCAGCTTTTTTGGAATATGAACTGTGCCATATGCAACCATATTAAGAATGATATTAGATATAAAATGAAAATAATGTTGAGAATGAATGACGTCATGTGCCATAAATGAGGTAATATGTAATTACATGTGAGATTATATAACCTGCCTTATGAATACATTTATTAAAATGTTTGACTTAAATAACTAAAAAGTCAGTACCAGTATTTACATTTTCATTACATCCAGTTTTTGTAGATAGTTTTTAACTTTAAGTCAGAAGAAAAGGGAAGAAAAAATGATAGGGAAGAAACAAAAGTAAAGAAAGGAAAGTTTGAGATGTTTAAAATGTTATGCATGGGAAAATTTTAGAATATTTTCAAATTGAGTTTATGAGAATATGATAGCTAAAATCATATTCTACTGCAAACCGATGTAAGTAATTTGTAAACTAATTTGAACTCTCTCTAAATCTTTACTTTCTCGTCATCTTTCAAATACATGGCCTGACCTAATCATCAGTTTACTATATAATGAAAATAGTATAACCTACCTTTAAGTGAGTTTCCTCATTTATAATATAAATGTAATTGTTTCAAGAAAAACTATTGTGAAAAATAATTATGTGGAGAAAAAAATACATAACACTTGAAAACTTAAAACTAAATTCACCTTTTTATGAAGTAGATAGCAGCCATAACAACAGTACCAATTACGGAAGTTGGTTGGCTCTGTGGCCTCTTCCCTTCAGTCTACATTTAAAAACAGAGATTTCCCCAAAGTTCCAGTTTCTCCTTTCAGCTCTCCTTACTCTGTCCATTCCTCCCAGGAGCCCAAGCCATATTTTCAATTACAACCTGTATGCTCCTCTCTCCCCTTTTCTTTCCTTTTTTCTCTTGAACATATCCTCGTGTATGCCCTGTACATACTTCAAACTCAATGCATTCAAAACTGAAATTGGCACATATCTCTCAAACTCTTCCTTTTGTGTTCCTTGCCAGTTCACACTAGAATAATATGTCTCCTCATTCTTATCCCCTAAATCTAACTAGCTCCCAAATCCTCTCATTGCAACTATCTTATGCCTTGATATTATCTACCTTTCTCTACTTTGGATCCCACGTCTTCTTCCTTAAGCAGCCTTCATTTCTCTACCCTCATCTTAACCAACCCATACTCACATTGTTCAACATAACTTTTCTATTTCTTTTACCAAAATTTCAATAATTCAATTAGTCTCAATATAAAATGCAAGTTCCTCAACATAAGATACAAGGCCCTCATGACTTGGGTTTTGCCTATCACTCTATCATCAGATCTCCCCACTTTTGCTCTTGTCCATGGGTAAAAAGTCATGGTGACTTAGAAGTTTCCTGGATGTGCCAAGCCCACTCATGGGTCTTTTCCTTTGCTCATTCTCTTTTCTCTGTCCAGAAGGCCCTTTCCTTTCTTCTTTCCTGCCTACAGCTCTATCTCCTACTGATATTAAAATCTAAGTTCAAACGTCGGTTTTCCTAATTCCACTTCTACCTTCGTCTAGGCTAAGTGCCTCTCTTCTGCTGACATGGGCTTATCTCTATGACAGTAATTTTTAAAACAGTATTGTAATTACTAATACTACTGGTACTTCCTTCATACTGTGAATTCTCATTACAGGCATGTTTCCCCAAAATAAGATTCTGAGATAGTGATGTGCATACAGGGAGATTACTGGAGATTGTTTTTGTATTTTTAGGCTCAACAAATGTGGAAGAATGAAGGAAGTAGAATTAAACAGAGAGAGGAGTTGAATGTGAATTGATGCAGTTAAAAGCCTCAATAATTCTTATGGAGATCTCTGGAGTTGTGATGGCCTCTCAGAGTTGTCCCAAATTGGAACAAGAGAAATAAATCCCACATTAACCAGTTACTGATGTGTACTTCCTATGGGAAGTGGGCATAACCTTGCGTAGGTGACTTTCTTCAGATACGAACAAGTTCCGGAGAGAGAGACTCAGTTAAGAGCTGTCTCTCTGAGCAACTGCAGAAATAAGTATTTCAGTTTTGGAAGCTAGTATATGGGGCAGGGCACCATGGAATCCACTACCTCTCCTTAAAAACAAAAATTTTTTCTCATTCACTTTTAAATGCCTTTGGCTAGTAGAGCCCCTGAATCATAGGTGGCATTTAAAAATAAATGTTTATTGAATGAATGCATAGTATGATTTTTAGTCAAATTTGTCTTTCTGAAAGCAATCTGTGCTGCAGATAACTTATATTCAATCTGAAAATAAGGACCAAAGAAAATACAAAGTGCAGAATAAATAGCTTTTAATCTAACTTCAGTCCCTTGGCTCCTTAGAAGACTCATAATGATCCTCTGTCTTTAATCTCTCCAACAGAATGAAAAGTTAAAAACACAGCAGACAGGGCTGAAATACCGAAGAAAAGTCTTTGTATTAAAAGTACATTCATATAGTCTTTTGTTTGAAGAAAATGTAAAAGGCTGCAGCATTTCTATTATGTGCTGAATCCCAGCATTCTGTTCTTATTTACCTTTTGCGAAGAAAGGCAATAAGACGGCCAAGCATAGGCTCAAATGGTCACATTAGAAGCTCGTACACAGCCAAATGAGATGGACCAAATATGAAATGCCATTATTCAACACTATAGGGTATGTTTTTATGCTTAAATTTCACCTGAGAAATATGTAAAAACAGGACAAATGACACAGACCATGTTTAAGTTAATTAATATGATACAGAGACATACGAAAAAGATGTGCAGTGATAAGCCTGGAAGTGGCTGCTATCACACGTAGATGAAGATCAGTAGCTTGTAAAGAAGTTAGGATCGGCCTGGCGCGGTGGCTCACGCCTGTAATCCTAGCACTCTGGGAGGCCGAGGCAGGTGGATCGCTCAAGGTCAGGAGTTCGAGACCAGCCTGAGCAAGAACAAGACCCCGTCTCTACTAAAAAATAGAAAGAAATGATCTGGACAATTAAAATATATATATATAAAAAATTAGCCGGACATGGTGGCGCATACCTGTAGTCCCAGCTACTCGGGAGGCTGAGGCAGAAGGATCACTTGAGCCCAGGAGTTTGAGGTTACTGTGAGCTAGGCTGACGCCATGGCACTCTAGTCCAGGGAACAGAGCAAGACTCTGTCTCAAAAAAAAAAAAGAAGTTAGGGTCGAAGAGATTAAGGTGTCAATTGAGACACCACCAAAGAAGTTAAAAATCACTGAAGATGATATCAGATGGTGGGGTACAGAGAAAGTAAACAAATCAGATACTGAAGTCATTGAGGCTGGGGAAGTGGGTCCTTTTGGATGGGAGCAAATAAGAGATGAAAGCTGCAGTGATTCAAAAGTCTACAGGGAAGACTTGTAAGTCAATTCTTGAGAAGCAAGGAATTACGAGAAGAGAAAAGGGGGAAATATTCCTCCTCCCATACCTATTCTCACAAAATAAGAGAAAAGTGAAACCATGAGACTTTTAACTTAGAGAAAGACAGGAAGGGCACCTGGAAAAATCAGGGAAGGTCCAAGATCCTAAAGGTCTTAACACTTTGATCTATGTAAGACTCATATTGGAGTACACTGTTTCTATAATGATTGTTTTGAAGTGTGAATTTGCTCCAATGTCATTGGGGTATTAGGTAGCCATTTGAACAAAGTGTATATTTCTCTTTTGCTTACATCCTATTTTATCTGGAGAAACACAGGTGAATTCAGAAAACTGTATTCAGCTGAACTGAGCCACACAGGAATACATAAAATGCACATGAGTACACACTTGAAACTTCTACTAGCTACCTCAACTCACCACATGTTCATGAGCCAAATCCATGCACATCTGGTATTATAATTTATCATTCAATTTCAAATAACCCTCCTTGCATTACTTACGAGTAGCACAAGCTGCAGCCCTCCTGACGCTCACTTCCACAGCTAAACTCCAGGACTTTTTCATAGCAAAAGGCCATTTATGTTGTAGTATTTATGTTTTTCTTAGCCATTTCCCATATGTCAAATTGTATTACTGTGTTCATTAGCTCCCTATATTTTTCTAAATGCAAAACTAATGAAGTTTTTATTTGCTGTGTTCCTAACCCCACTTTTCTCATTAACCCTGTGGTTTTCATTGTGTGATTTTTGTACAGTGCAGTGATCTAAAGGAGCACATATGTCACATTACAGCAGAATGAACTGTAAACTGTATTTGTTTAAAAATACAGATTCTCATCATTTCTTCCAAGATTTGAATTCAATAGGTTTGGGGTGGGATCAGTGTGATGGAGGGTTTTATGTTTATTTGTATTTACTTTGTTCCTATCAGTTTCCAACTATTTTTTCCATTTTTGATGAATATTTCATTATTCAAACTTAGGGGAAATTGAGACACAGATATTTAGCCAATGAATACAGGTACCTAGCCAACGTTCCTGCTTGAGATGGGAATTTGGAATGACTCAAGAATGAATCTAGAAAAAACACAAGTTATAATTAAAAAGTTATTCCCAGTGATAGCAGAAGCAATGGCATCAGGAACTTAGTGGTGGCAATGACAGAAGTTTGGTAGCCAGGATGTCAAAGGTGGAACCCAACCATAGTCATGGCCACAGGCATGGCTCAGATGCTCAGGCTTCCTCAGTTTCCATCCATTCTTAAATTTTGCTTTCTAGACTCTAGGAAAATTTTGAGAGCTCCCGATAGCCAACCAGAGAGTTATTTTCTAATTAGGAAAGCTATGTCTGCAAAAGTGGATGCTGATGCTAATTTATCCTCAGATCTGCTTTATAACAAACACTGTGATGATTACAACAAAGCTAATCTATGGAACTCAATTGGAAAAATATTGGTCTCAGGTGGATCACGGAGCTAGTATTTTGAAGCAGTTCAACACTATACTGTTTAAACTGACCAGCCATTTAAAAACTGTTTTCCTTTATCTGAGATTTGCATTGCCAATCATTAGGGTTTCTAAAACAATGTTAACTTCGCCACATGAATCCAGGCAAAGGGAATTTTTCATGAGTCATTCTTACATTTTGGAGGTGAGAGGGTAGAAAGCAGACACTACTTTCTTCCCCACTGTCCTCGTTTCTGGTCACTTTCTTTAGACCAGAATGCTGGTCTCATTATCAGTTTTCTAAACCATCACAATGTATACTAACAGAAAAGGGTCCTGGTATCCATGAAAAACTACAGAGAAAAATATCTTCCAGTAAACTTTTCTTCCACAAGAATAAAAATGATAGACTCATCGTAATTAGTCATTTCCCTTGGAAAACATAAGTTTTGGTAGCAATAAAATTTTATTTTAGAGTGAATCACAAAGCTTCACACACTTTACTCAGTAACCCATTTCTACTCTCTCAAAATATTTCCACTTTTTTAAAAATCCAGCTGCTTTGGTAGGTAGAAAACTATGTACAGTGAAGCTGGTTATGTTTTATGATTCATTTCAGTTCAGGAAACTGGTTTCATTGCCTGTAAAAAAATATACAGTACTTATTTGATGTATCCCTAACAATTCAACAGCTTGCATAGTTAACTCCTAGACAACTCTTTTACTTCATATACATAGTTGGTATGTTCTTGTTAGGTAGACAGGATCTTTGGCTCTTCTCAGGACAAGGGTGCCCTGAGTTGGTGCTGCTTCAAGCAATTGCTCCACCTGGGAAGAAGGATAAGGGCGGGCACTCCATTTTTAGTTGCCCCACCCTTAATCCTGTCCTGAGCAACTGCTACACCTGGGGAAGGAGGGAATGCTTTATCAATCTGGGAATTCCCCAGCCCAGTCATGATCGGATTTAGAAAGTAACCTAGAGTAACCTAAGTATAATTATTATGTCATTAGCTTGAATCTGCATTGTGGTTTACCCTCCTCCCTCCTTAGAAGGAGCTCCCATATGCAGATGGCATGTTGAGGACACCTGTTGAACATTTGATAATATCCCACATTTCCCAAGAGCCCTCCTCCAGACTGGGCTAATAAAAGGAAACAATCTGAGAAGCTGGAGAGAGAGAGTTGATGAGCCAGTGAGCTAGTGAGCCAGTGAGCCAGTGAGCCAATGAGCCAGTGGGTCGGTGGGTCTGTAGGTCAGTGGGTCAATGAGTGGTCGGTCTGTCTCTCTCCACTTCCAACACAGACTTGTTTTGTTCTACAACAAAGAGATGCTCCTGTGAAATTGCTTCCTGCCTGAGGTCACTCTGTTGCATTGACCCAGCTGGTGATTTTTCCAAGAAAGGAGCCAGAGGACCAAGATAATAGTCTGGACTTGACACTTTGGTGTGTCTGGTCATTCTTCAGCCAAGAGCATACCAAGAACCAAGGACAAAGTGCCACCCTGACAGTCTCACAAAACTGTGTATTACTTCATTATTCATATAGTGATTCATAATTACTAAAAGCTATGTGACTGGGTTTCAGTTTCCTCACCTATAAAATGAAAGGGGTTGCAATGGATAACTTCCCTGGCCTATTCTTAGCCTAACAATCTATTGTTTATACAAACACTAAAAGCAGTTCACTGCCTATAATCCACTTTATTCAAAATGATTAATGATTATTAAAAATTGTTCATTAAACAATAATCTTCTAATTATTTTTTAAAATATAAATTCTTAGTTGCCATTTCCAAGTTGATTTAAATTGAAGTTCAAAATTTTTATTATACATCCTGTGCATTGCAATAATTAATTTTATTTCCATTAAGTATCCAAAGATAATTCTTTCTCAAAGATCAAGTTACATAGCATATTTAAAGCAGTAGTGAGAAATCAAATCACTGGAACATTACAATGAAACTTCGGTTATCTGGCAATGGCACTAAACTGGTTATTTTGTATAACTGAATTTTCGAGTTAAATGAGGATCAGCATTTACACAGTACACCCCTTAGCAGAAATGTCCCTACATTGGGTAATACATTTAGAAGACACATAATAATTTACTCTTTTGTTAAAAATTAGCCAAAACTTGGAAATGAAGTGACAAAAAGTGGGAAGCATACTTTTTAATAACATTCTGGAGTGAAAGCCACTTAAATATTATCTGGGGAAATATATTAAGACTGAATAACTGTTTAATATTGATTAAGGGCATCAGACTAAGTGCAGTTATACTTTTGCCCAGAAGAGAAGCAAATATTTTCTGCACCATGGAGGAGATAACTCCAAAAGTTATGGTTTATTACATTGTAAGACAGTAACCTGTTTTGAATCTAAGCCAAAAATATTCATAACTTCACTTTTTAAATTACACACACATTCCTGATTTCTCTAATGCTCTTTGAACTTTTCAAAATATCTTACTGATTCTCTAATTAATTAACAAGTTGAATAAAATTTCTGACACTTTTATTTTATTTTATTTTATTTTTGTTTTTGTTTTATTTCAGAATATTACAGAGGTACAAACATTTTGGTAACATGAACTACTTTTGTAGAGTTTGAGTCAAAGTTATAAGTGTGTCCATCACCCAGATATTGTGCCCATTAGGTGTGACTTTACCCATTCCCTCCTCCTCCCTCCCACCTGCTTGATTTCCATTGAATTTTACTACCATAAGTACACATGAGTGTTGGTCATTTAGTTTCAATTTTATAGTGCGTACATGTGGTGTTTGTTTTTCATTCTTGAGATACTTCACTTAAAAGGATGGTCTCCAGTTCCATCCAGGTTGTTACAAAAGGTTCACCTTTTTTTTTTTTTTTTAATGGCTGTGTAAATGCTCCATGGTATACAAGGTTGAAGGCTCAAGAGCCTATGGAGCTGAAGTGAGAGTCCTAGAGTCCAAAGGCTGGAGACTCTGGAGTTCTAAAGTCCCAGGGCAAGAGAAGAAGGATGTCTGGCTCTAGAAGAGAGAGGGTGAGAATTTGCCCTTCTTCTGACTTTTTGTTCCATCAGGGGCCCCCAGGTGATTGGATAGTGCCTGCCCCCATTGAGGGCAGATTTTTCCCCCTACTTAGTGCACTGATTTTTTTTCTCGATTTGGAACTGTCTTTTGGCATGTCTGAAAATTTGTATGAACCATTGTAGATGTTCAATGTGATACTATCGTGTTGCAGAGGAAATTTACTTTTACGAAATGATTGGAGAGCAGAAATACCACCTTGATCCAATCATGGATTGGACTAATCTGAAGTTGATTTTCAGTTGTATAGGTTTAGTCTACTTTTGGTTCATTCATATTTGTAGGAGGTAGTTCTTCAGTGATTTCATTAAATGTCTGGGATATTTACCACGGTTCCTCTTCATGAGTAGAGAACATTTTTTGTTTTTGTCTCTCCAGCACTGAGACTACCAAAAGCCAATGGTTTCTTGTTCTTACTTCCTAGAATCTAGTACAATTTATGAAACTATAAATTCTTTGAGGAAAGATTGCCAGAAGCTAACTTCTCTTTAGCTTTCTTTTTTCCAGTATTTTAGTCCTTCCAATCCCAGTCTTAGTCTTAGTCATTCTATTTGGTACTCTAACGTTATCTCTGTGCCTCCAGGAGATTGTGAAAAGCTCTAAGCCATGACATTCTGCCTGGCATTTCAGATTGTGCTGCTTGTGAATAGGTTAAGTGACAGAGAGCTCCCAGCTTCTCTCAAGATTTTTCTACTTATCCCTATAACTTGGCCTCCTTGAAGTCCTGGCTGCCAGAGGCATTCTCTTCCTGCTCTTGGAGCTGACTTTTTAAAAATTTTTATCCAGGTTTCAAAGGTCTTACCTGGACAGTTGGTCTGATACGAGTGATTCTTTCATAACCAGAAGCAAAAATGAGAATATCACCTAACGTATTGGTGACTACAGTGAGTTGCACAGTAGTCCTCATAAAGGTATGTCTTCCCAGAACCTCAGAATGTGGCCTTTTTTGAGATAAGATCACCCTTTCTGACACCTCTAGTTTCTATGTAAATCATCATCAAACTGTCTAAAGAATTTTTGTAGCAACATCTTCTATTGAGAAACAATATGGTACTAAGCCGTTTGCACATGTATTTTCTCATTTAATCTTTAGTATAATCTAATTACTCATCCTACAAATAAAGAAACTGAATTTGGGAGTAAGTAAATATATCCGGGATTTATATCCATGAATTCCTATGTAAAACCCATATAACTTCTGCTACATTGTACTATGCTTGCCCATCATCTTCATGGAACATGTTTGACTTGTTTTGTTTTTTTGAAGTTAAACATTCTAGCTTATATACTATCTTACAAAAATCTGATAAGAAATTATCTAGAAATGCAGACTTTCAATATTATCCCTTGGGTCAAAGGTAAATATTATACACAGTGCAATTGATATGGCTAATAACTGTTCTTGTTAGTAGCAATGTAGTACATCTAAATGTAATGGAAAGATAAAAATATTGTCTTCATTTTTTTCAAGTTCTTCCTAAAACATACCCAAAGCCAAATTTGGGGTATAATTTTTTTTTTTTTTTTTTTTTTTTTTTTTTTTTTTTTTTTTTTTTATATTATGATTATATATATA
>CAUYSK010048696.1:0-25226 GCA_963575035.1 Avahi laniger | reverse complement strand
CTGGGAGGCCGAGGCGGACAGATTGAGCTCAGGAGTTCAAGACCAGCCTGAGCGAGAGCGAGACTGCGTCTCGACTAAAATTAGAAAGAAATTAATTGGACAACTAAAAATATATAGAAAAAATTAGCCAGGCATGGTGGCACATGCCTGTAGTCCCAGCTACTCGGGAGGCTGAGGCAGAAGGATTGCTTGAGCCCAGGAGTCTGAGGTTGCTGTGAGCTAGGCTGATGCCACGGCACTCACTCTAGCCCCGGCAACAGAGTGAGACTGTCTCAAAAAAAAAAAAAAAAAAAAAAAATGAATAGAAAAAAGTTAATTCAATGAGTCATAGCAGAGGTTTCCCAAGAATATTTCTAAGATGTCTACAAAATTTTTTCTCCATAAAAGGAATTCTAATATTTTGAATAAGTTAAATGATTCAACATCTCTACTAACTGCTTGATTGTGAACATTAATGCCTCTTTTTTTAATAAACTCCAACATATATCTAAATATGGTTGATTACTGAGTTTTCATTCAAATGGACAAAGCAGTGTTAGAAAAAAATGCCATATCTATTTATTTTCATTTAGGAACTCAATGCAAAATATATGCATTTATTTTTGGCAGCACATTTATTGTCATACATTTGTCTTAAGATAGTATTAAAAACCTGACTTGTAATTTCTTAGCAGAAAACGAAAGATGCTAAGAGACCGGGAAAGGAAGAGAGTCATTCCAAGATTGCTAGTTGGCAGGAGGGAACCAAATTGGAACTTAAAAATTGTCTGAGGATAATCTGCAGAATGAATGATTCACATATGGATAATGGAATGCAGATTTATTAGCAACTTCTGGGAGAAGAAATTGTGGTTGAATTTGAGATAGAAATTGTATCTTAATTTTTTGGCTTTATAACAAGATCTTTTGGAAATGAAATTGGGTAGAAGAATGGATAAGATGACTGAAAGAATCAAGCCTAAAATTTTAAAACGCTAGTATCTGTAATATTTATTTATAATCTATTATATGTGAGTTATCATTTAATCATCACCGCCAACACATTGTAGGTGTTACTATTCTCCTTTTATAAATAAAGAAACTAAATCCTGGGTTGGGTAAGCTATTGTCAAAGGTCAAATAGTAAGTGACAGAGGGACATAAATCTGTTTGGCACCGAAGCTCATGTTACTGATTACTATAACATGATGCCTCTGTTAGGCACAGAGGTTCCTAACTTGGTGTCCTAAACCTGGAATGATCATGGGAAGTACAATATTATACACAATTTCACATTTGTGTAAATTTTTTCCCAGTTATATCACAGACTCAAAGGGATGAACAACTAAGAGAAAAGTAACAAACACTGGACTAGAGCCATCAACAAAACTAACATAGTAGTTTTTTTTTAAACAAAGACAACAATAAAAACATGGATTTAGGTTTAAAACTAGATGGATATAGTAGTGGCCTTCTGGGAAGGGAACAACAAAAATATTTGGAGTTTTAACATATAGAAAGTTCTAAATGTTATTAACAGTGTGACGAAGCTGCTTGGAGAGTCAGAGCAGCCTTGGGCTGCAGGAAGACAGGGCAGGAGGCAGGCACCTCTCTTGGTGGTCCAGGTTATTCAGGTACCATGGCGAGCTCCACATTCCAGAGCAACACTGAGAAATGGAGTGAAGTCCATTCAGGGGAAGGTGATAAGAATGGTGATGGGTATAAAAATGCTAACATATGAGGAACAGCTGAATGTTATGTGAATAATGGGTTGGAGAAGTGAACAAATGACAGAAGAAGACTGTTACATTGATCAAAGAGAATAAGTCAGACCCAGAGGTTAGGAGGAGATAGAGTTCAACTTGGTCTCTAATGAGAAGAATTTTATTGAATAGGGAATTAGTGGCCCCACAATCACTGCAAGGGTTGAAACAAAGGCTGTCAGTGGTAACCCACTTGAGACTGAGCAAAACTAAAAAATAAAATCATCACAGAAAAGGCCTAGGAATCTATATGTTAAAATCTTGATGAAACACAAGGTTGGTGCTAGCTGCTAGAAGACCAGAATAACTGTAAAAGTTATCACCTCATGGAGAAAAAAAGTCTCAACATAAAATTTCTACATTCTCTTTAGTTTCTAAACACTGAATGAGCAACTCATACCATACAGCAATATTTGATAATCATCTGTAGAAATGAATCCACTCTCAGGCAACAGCATTACTACAATGCATTTTAGCAGGTGACTTAACATATCATGACTTCTAGAATGAAGATAAATTTCTAAGGTGTCTTTCAGAGATGTAAATATTCTCAAGTACTTTAGAAATGCCAGCCTTTGAAGATAGTCTGACTTATAAGACAGGATGAGAAGGGAGCCTATGTTATCAGTCCTCAATGAATGCAGTAAGGTGGGAAGAAGATGAGCTTCAGAACCCAGGGGAGCAACGTGGAGGTGTTGCTGGTCTCCCACAGATTCTGGCCTGATAGAATCCGGGAGGCTGAGCAAACCTGAATGTTCCCCACGCCAACTCTTGCTGGGCCAGTGCTAGGGCTCTGCCAATACAAATTCACGTACATAAAATTCTCCCAACCCTCCCCATTTCACATGCTAAAGAAAACGCAAGTGCTCACTGTCATTTCTGAGGAAATTATTAAGCAGTTGGAAAAGAGGAAAACTATCCCAAGAGTCTTGTGGTTGAGCCTCCAGTGCAGTATCCATATCCACTGTGAATAAAGACCAAAATTTCTCTGCATGTTCAGCCAGTAAATCAGGCCACCAGGCAAATGCCTATAAAAGGATAAAGAAAAACAGTAGAAATAAATTACTTGTTAGAAACACTCACAGATACTGTATGTATCACTTGAAAACATTTTATAACATGTCTTTGTTTCACAAACAAGTATGATAAACAAAATGTAATATTTTTAAAAGGTGAGAAAAATTTTATAAATACATATACTTAAATAATAAATAAATGCAGCATTGATTAAAAATATAAAATCGAAAATAGGATTAAAATGTACAATGACACTCATTGCTTTATCAAAGAAATGCATGTTGAATTTACAACATTTGGAGAATATATAAAACAAAATAAAAAGAAAGAAAAATTCCTTGTATCTCATAATTTAAGCATAACTACTATGACTGTTTTGGTGTATTTATCTTCAATATTTATTTTTGCTGTGAATAGAAACATTAAAACATTTGGTATCATACTCCATAGTGTTTTCCTATGATTTTCACTTTTATTGACAGCATAATATTCTACTATACAGATATTTATTTAGCCATTTCTCTATTAAAATGGCTGTTTTCAAATTTTTGCTATACCCAATGAGAATGTGATAAATCTTTAAGTAAAAATCTAAATAAAGTACTGATTATTTCCTTAGAATAAACTTCCTAAAATTACTTGATTGAAGGGTATGCATTTTAGAGTCTTTACAGATTGCAAACTACTCTCTAGGAAAAATGTTTGTTCCCACTTTCTCCATCTAGCAGCCAGTCAGCATTTTAAAATATAAACTGGATCATACTATTTCTCTGCTTAAACTGCTTTTGTAGCTTCCCAATGGACTTATGATAAAATTCAAAACACTTAAATGGCTTACAAAACCTTATGTGATCTCTGGGTTTAAAATTTACTTTTATAGAGAGGAATTTCCTGACCCTCTAAGGTAGATTAGATCCTCCTAGACAGTCTTTCCAATAACCAGTATTTTTAGTTCATAGGACTTAGCACTGCTTAAATGATGACACTTGTAAATATTTTAATGTCTGCCTCTTAAATTAGACTATAAACACTATAAAGACAGCAATCTATGTTCTATTAATACTTATCATTTTATACTCAACTAGGCACTTTATTATGCCTTTTAGGTAATGGAAATCATCACTTTTAAAAATCTCTGGTTTGATGAGTGAAAACAATACTTAGTTTTTAGAGAGTTCTTGAAAATAATGTGGACTTCTCTGGCTATCCTATCTCAGTTTTGTTTTAGTTTGCATTTCTCTATTACGAATGACTTTGAACAGAATTTTGTGTTTAAGGACTATTTTTATACTATTTTTGGTGAATTGTCTTTCAGGTCTTTCTCCCATTTTTCTACTGAGTTTTGGGTACAGTAATAATCTTGTAACCAAATAACTACAAAACATATGCACTTCTGTGATACAGATTATTTTTGATATTATTCCAATTACAATTACTCATTTACAAAAAATAAGATTCATCACACGTTAGCCATAGAAGTCCACATTTATTTTCAAGAACTTTCTAAGAACATATGGCATTTATGTTTGTAAACCCTCAATTTCTTTAAATATATGAATAAATTAGATTATAACAGGAAGAGACAAACCACAAAACAAAGTGGATCATAAAATTCTGACACATTAAATATTTTCTTCGAAACTCACATAGTGAATATGGTCTTAAAATAATAGATATAAGAATGATAATCAATATATTAATACAAATATTTCCATGTGACTAATTATCAGGTGGTAAAAGTTGAGTTAAGGAAGAAGAGTATAGTATAAATAACAGACTTGAGACTTAGGGACATTTTAATGTCTGGCTCAATGCTGTAACCAATGAAAACTTGTTGGGAATAGCATGCTCTATGTAAGTTGAGCATCTTGCTCTTTGCAAACACTTTCTTTGAATATTTTTTGGTTAAACATCCACTAGAATGGGTATATAATAATATGAAAATAAAATTAACTAATGTCCATGCTTATAAATATCTTGCTCCTGTCTTTTTGAGCTGTAGTGGTGACAAAGAAAAGCAGCACCTGAGATTCCTTGGAGTTGAACAACACAGAAATCCTAGTAAAAATGCAGCATTGTAAAGAGAGACATTTTCAAAATGTCACTTCCAGTCCATAGCCAATACCTTTGCAAACAGTTAATATTAAGAAAATAACAGTCATGTCAGGTCAAAATTGTTTCAGGTCTCTGAGAAAAATTCCCAAACTCTTTTTAAAGTTAACTTGGAAGACAGAGCCAGGGAAAGGAATGAAATAAAATAGAATATTTATTTTTTTTTAAAAAAGCTTTAGGTTGGCAAGATTTTGCCATCGACTAGAAAATTTCATTATGTTTTGCAGTATTTATTTATGTCTCAAATTGTATTCTTGATGATGTTATTACTGAAGAATGTAAGCCAATCAGTGATGAATGACTGTTCTCCTAATGATGACCTGAGAAAGCTTTAAGCAATCACTATCTTTGAAAATGGAAGCAGGAGTTCCAGTTGCCTTGAGAACACAGGGTCAATTCTGTCACCAGAGTCCTTCTCTTTTGTGCCATCCCACTGGGTGGTAATTGTCCCACCCTGGGTTGGTAGTAAGAAGAAGGGCTGTATAATCTCCTCTCTGTGGTACCACTTCATGGAAGGTGGCTGAGAAGTTCAAAGGCATCAGGGTCTCCACCAGGGTGGAGACAACCCCTTTCAGAAATGCATCTCTCTGTAGGGCACCAATAAAAAGTCACGATTATCTGGCTTAAAGTTATCTTAGCCCTAATTCTAAGCCACTAATCAGCGTACATGAGATGGTAGAGGCAGAAGGCAATGTTTAATTTGCTTAAGAGGGAAATGCAAAACAAAACTTAAGATTGTAAGTCCTTTTGCCATATCATTTCTACCAAAGTTCTAACAATAAATAAATCTTGTATAGTGAAAATAATACAAATACACAATAATACAAATATGTGGCAGGTTGACAATACTTGGAAAGCTTGGTTTATTTACTAAATATAGTTGAAAGCGATGGCAGGTAAGAATGAACCCTGAACCTGGAAGCAGAGTGCTGAGCTTTTAAACTTGGGGTGAGACTTGAGTGATCCTGGCCAAATCATTTCCCTGGGTAGGTTTCCATTTATCTGCAAACTGAGCAACAGCAATACTTACCCCAGCCTCCCCCAGGGTTGTGGGGAAAATCAATGAATATACAAATTTCTTGCTGTACAAATGTAATACATGAATACTGTTATCAGTAATTACAAATGTGTTATAATGCACATAAATCTTATAATGTGGGTTTAAGTGTTCTAAAAATCATATTGTCAACATGAATTAAATAGTACCTATGTACAAAGTGCTGTTCTAAAGGTTTTATAAACATTATCTTAATTAAGCCCCCAAACAACCAATCGTTTCAGGTAGATTGTATAATTATCCTTATTTTATGGGTTATCAAACAGAGATTAAATAACTTGCCCAAAGTTGTACAGTTGGTAGGTAACAGAGCAATGATTTCAATCTAGGTCAGTTGTAGTCTAGAGACCAAAGTTTTACACATAAAATCTCTTCTTAAGTAATTATATCTGGTACATTGCCTATTTATCTATCATCTATATTTTGCAGATCAGACCACTGTTAATGTCCTCTGATTTCTTCTTGCCAGAAACATCTATTATGGTCTGATTTGTTCATATCTTTTCTAATTTCTTTGAGGTCTGAGGCTTTTGATTACATTTACCCACAAAATATAACAAAAATTTATAATTTAAAACAATAAAGGAGTATGGCTTCATTAATGAGCAAAAATAGTGAACCTGACTTTGAAATGTATTATATGCTTATTTTTTCCCCAATATGAGATTAGTTTGCAATCCTGTAATTTGTATATGATCCTAAAATCTCTGGAAACGATCCAGTGTGTAGGGTATCCCCTATTCCTACCACACACATATACAAACTCACACTCACAGCAAAATGATGCTGAGAGGCCATATTCTAGAAATATGTAAGGGGCCAGGACAATGGACTAAAACCTTCAGGGTGGTACTTAAACTAATCATAAGTTTTTTACAACCCTTTTGAGTTTACTGTTTTGATTATCCGTCTGATAATCAAGTTCATACATAAACCTAGGTATTGGAATAATCAAATGAAATGAGCCAAAAATGCTTCACAACATGTCAGTTTAAAGAATTGCCTTCATTATTATTAATACATATGTAAAAATTAGTAAATGATTAACAAAATTTTTGGCAGAGCATTTATGCCTGTGCAATTTCTTTTGAGAGTCACTGCTGCAAATAGAGTTCTACCTCTATACCCTGGCCATAGAAAGGCCACTTGCTGGTCACTCTTTTCGAAGGACATTTGTTAGCTCAGAAGCTAATATAACCTTAAATTTAAACCCATCTTAAAAAAGAGTAGGTTTATCTCACTGACAATGCAGATGTAAATAATAGGTAATTAAGATCATTTCAAGTGTTGAGATTATTATAATCTCATTAGTTGTAGATATTAAATAGATTTTTGTTCATGGTTAATTCTTTTGTATAATCACACTTTAACATATTCCTTAGATATGCATGCCAGTTAGGAATAAGAACACAAATAAGCATAAACAAATGGAAAAAAAATCAAATACCCTTTCTCTTTTTGTTAGAATCCAATCAGAAGCACGATTTGATCCAAATGATGATGTTTAGGGGAATGAGCATACACACACATGTGTGTGTCCTCACTGAACTGCTCTCTCTGTCCCAGCTCTGTGGCCGGAGCAGCCTGGGCAGCCAGGTGAAGTGCAGGTAGAATCAGCCACGTGCAGTGACCCGAGAGCTGCCTACATTGCAAATACCAAATTACTGCCGGATAACCTTCTTGCCTGTAGTGTTACAGATATGGTGGATGATATTAATTATATTTAAAATATTTTAGGGACTTTACATCAATACTTTGCTATAATAACAAAGCAACAACTTGATCTGTGCTCATATTGTTCATATTCCCTCCATCAGACCCTCTATTGAAATTCTCAGCACTCCATCCCTCTTAGGCTGAATCCTGGGATATGCCAGAGTTACAAGGAAAGAAAGAGAGTGATAGAATGGAAAGAGATATCTCCAGGCTTGCATCGTGAATATTCCCCATGCATTTACATCCCTGCTGTGATGCTGCAGGTCAACCCCGTCAGCAGAGCCAGGGCAGGATAACCACTGTAGCCATTCTACTTCAACAGGAAAGCAACAGTGAGGCTTACTAGAAAATGCCCAGATCTGAAATCTGGCCAGAGTATTCACCCAGTCACTAGCTAGCTGTGTACCTCTGGCAAGTTGCTTTTCTGGGTCTGTTTCTTGTCAGTAAAGTGGTATGTACCGAGGGGGTGTGCTGGTGAGAGCCTATGGATTTCCTGGCTGGCATTTCAGACTTCACAGCTTTGTCAAAGCAAGTGGCTTCTGGATGGAGAGTTTTTAGATCAGTTTGCCTAAAATTTCTGGTCAGATACGGTCTAGTCACTGAAATGTGGAGAAAGCCTTAAAGCTTTTCTGGATAGGAGCTTAAACTATCTTTCTAAGGAGAAAACATAGGAATTCTGCAGAAAAGCCTGAGAGGAGAGGTCGAGTAGTCTTCAGAGAGAAGGGAAGACAGCCTTCTAAGCAAGTTACTGTCAAAGATCTGAAGAACATGAAACCTGTTTAACTGAGAAATTGCTGATGGATAGAAACCTCTTAGCCCTGTAAACTGTCACTGTGGAGAGAGGTAGAATGAAAATAAAGGGAGCTGACACATGAGCCACTTGAAGGTCTCTTTGAGGCAGACACATTAACCTCCGCCAAGGGACCTGAGCTAGGTACACTTTCAGGGAGTAAAAGAACTCTAGCTTGAACATCCAGCAAAATAAATAACAGCGTAGAGTGCAGCCTACCAATTCACTCCGGAAATGACACTGGAGTTAGACCAATTCACTCTCCAATATTGTTCAGAGAAAAAGTTAGATCTTTTGGTTTAAAAAAAAAAAAAAGGGCGAAAACAATCAAGACACAAACCAAAACCAAAATATCAAAACCAAAATGTCAAAATCCCTTCAGCAATATTTTACTTAGATTGCCATCAGTAATTACATAAGCAATTATTAACAAGACACATTCTGCTGAACAGTATAACAAGATTAGCACATTCAAAGGGAAATCGACTGTCCTTGATACCAAAGAGAGAGCTGAGTTGGTTTTAAAATTAACTATAAAGAGAGTGGGTTCTATCTTAAATTCACATAAAAGAGTTATTTCATGCTAGAAAAAGAGTGGAAACAATTTTACTCACCTCTCTTCCCTGAGGGTTTCCAAGAATTTGGAAGCATTGTGGAATAGAAAAATGCCATAGTGTTACAAAGCATTTTAAAAAGGTCATCATAATAGTTCTATATTTCAGCATATAGTAGAGTGATATTAATGCATTATATCTCTATTTAATAAAGTCAACTGTATTTTTGTGGGTTTGAAAATGAGTAATATTTATATTTTAATTGGATACAGTATACTTTAATAAGCATTTTAGTGATTGAACAAAATAACATTTAATTGCATTAAATAACATTTCATTTTTAGTTTTTGTAAAATGTATGGGAATATTAGATGTACCTGTTTAGCTGAAATATATACTGTAATTGTATAACCAATCAGATTTTTTTTAATTCAAAAAAGCCTCATACTCTGATGATAATGCCTTTTAACAAAAGACAAAGACAAAACATACATTTATTTTATCATATAATCATTTTCTTTGTAACATAGCAGTGGAACTAGCCTAGAAAAGAACCTCCTGGGAATTCATTTCAAATTACTGAAGCAGCTGTTTGTTCAGTTTAAAATAAAATATCCATAACAAGTTCACACATGACAGATGCAAGCTAAAACCTAGATTCCACAGTGTGAGCTAAAAGCAGATGTTTTGAATGATCATATTTATAACCAGAGATAATAAATCTTAGTTACCTACAGTAAAGTTTCATGATACTCTTTTCTAATAATTGGCTTAAAATGTGGTTCTTATAGTTTCTTATATTTTTGAAAACTAGGCTTCATTAGATACGAATATTCTATAAACTCGTATGTATCTGGTCTTTTTTATTCTTGCTCATTTTATGTGTTTCCTCAAGAATAAAAGCACTTTTAGGGCATTGACATTTATATTTACTAAATTCTACACATTTCCCCCACTCAACTCAAAGACAGAAAACTTTTTTGCTTTTGTAAACAAACTCATGACTATTAGAGTGAGAATTTTAAGCCTTAGAATAAGCAGTCCGTCTGGGGAAAAGGCAACTCAGATCTTTAGTGAATGTTAATATGTAATTAGCACTTTTTAAAATGATAAGCAATGCTGGTTTAGTGAAAATTTAAAGAATAGTTTGATGTTAAGAGTAGAAAAAACTAGAGTTATCAATCATACATTATGAATGTCTTCAATTACCTTTTATTTTATAGTTTATCACAAGTTTTCCTTTTCCAAGTTGATTAACTTATACTTTAAAGCTAAAGTAGCTAAAGTAATCATGGTACAGGGGAGACGAAAGTTATTTGGCATCACAAGATGGGCTTGTGTTCCACCTTTGTTTCTTCTAGTTATGCTTCCTTGGATAGATCCCATAAGCTCCCCCATATTCCTGACAACAAACATGGAATTACATACACACATAATTGCTTTATAACATAGAGGAGTAACATTTCTAGCAAATTCACATATGTTCTCATTTTTCAGACATATCAAGACTACCATCAGGCCAGCGTGGTCCCCACGATGGCAAAGCATTATGTATAGCTTTAGACTATAGTTAAAACAAGTCACCACCTCTGAGTGATGCTCTTCATTCTGCTGTAAGACTTCTATGCAGAGCTCTGCTAGATGAAGAACCTCTTCCAGCTTTCTAGCAGGAGTTGCTTGGTTCATGGTCTCTATATTAAAAAGAAATCAAAATGTTACCTTGAAAATAAAAAGCCAAACATATTCTAAGACATAATGATGAGACCGGGGTGTTGAAATGAGAAAGCATATTTTTGAGAAATAAGAGATGCAAGAAATACAAATGAATACATTATTTAGGCAAAAAAAAGTCATTTCACCAGATTGCAGAAAATATTTCACCCACAAAGCAATCACAGGGAACTGCAAGGGCTTTGCCATTTAACATATAAGAACAGGTGCATCGGCACATTAGATGCTCAACTTCTGCAACAAACAAGTTATAATTCTCTTCAAGGTCGGCAACACAAAGAAAGCAGATACCACAGTCTTTTCTTTCTCTCTGTATTGTATTATCAATACAATACCATTCTCACCAGATGAGTCATTCCTGGCATTAACAAAACACATGCTTTTTTGTTGCTATTTAAATTCCCAGCCTGAAATGTCTATAGTTCATGTTCATCTTAAATTCAAGAAGTAAAAAGTCACCTAAAACAACTCTGACAGCCTGCAATTAACTGATTTCCTCTCCTCCTTCCCTGCCACCATCCTACCCCTCCTTCCCACTGAGTTGGGGAGGGGCGGGGAGGACAGGAAGAGTTCTTTGAAGCTGAAGATTCTTTTAGCATTAAGCCAAACTGGTATAAAAAGGAAAGGCCACGATAAGATTAAATGCAGCTACCCGAAATTCAGCAATAGACAAGGCAAGCAGTTAATTTCTAAGATACAACAAACTGGCAGAGATAAGAGGTGCACTGTGTAATGAAACCATTTCAACACAATCTGAAGAACAGAGTTTCCAATAAGGACATTAAAAGTAAATGCTGTCTTAGATTTATGCACTTTCTCTGCCCCACTGAGGAGATTGTGGGGAAGAAAAATCAAATTTCAGTAAGAGCTGCTTCTGTGGAACATAAAGGGCCATTTTTCCCCTGCAACAGATCTTTTCCTTCAACATACTTCTTCCTAAAACCTCAGCCTTAACTTTGAAAGAAACCCTTCCATTTGCTCTGTTCTAATGTGTTCCCAAGGGATGTGCAATGATGTACTGAAACACTAATCATAATTAATGTTTGTTCATTGAACATCATATGCTCACTAAGGTCAGACACAGTGTGACGCATGCGGGGTTCACATCCCCCAACCTATAAGCCTTGTACACTCCACTAAATACCTCTGCAGGATGGAAAGCCATTCCTCGTCTGTGACAGGCATCAAAGAGTACAGTGATTCTCTAGAAAAATCAGCCTGTCAAACAACAAATAGTTGAGCATGCCTACGAAATAGTGTGTCTACCAAATGGTTGTGTTCTTAGTTGTGGGAAGTAGGAGGAAGTGCTGGACATACTCTTGATCTCAAACGACTCAGAATTCCAAAATCACTACTGAAAGGATCCTCAGACACCAGTGATCGAATCTTTCATCTGTTTCATGAACATCTTCAAACAAGACGCTCATGGCTTTACATGACAGCCTATTCCAACCTGGGGCAGCTCTAGCCGTTATAGTCCAGTCAGGTAGAGGAAGATTTGGAAACAATGTCAAGCAAACACAGTGGTGATACGGGAGAGGTGAGTAAAGACTGCTGAAAGTGTGTGGGTTTAGGGGAGACACCTGGGTGAAGGCAAGACTGAAGTATAGTCCTGAAGGAGTAATAAATGACCTGGGTAAGAAGAGGAAGGGTTTTTAGAAAAGAAGAATTGTATCAAACAGACAAGGTGTATTTTGGAGGAAGATAAGGATGATGATGGGTACAAATATTCGTTTCTTGAGAGCAAATTTTGTGTCAGGCACAACACCGGGCACTTCCCATGTGTTATCACACTAATTTTCCTAACAGCTTTTTTATTATTCATATGACTCATATATAAGGACACATCTGAGGGATGAAATGCAACACCTAAAAAGCAGTGAAGGTGAACTACACGTGGGCTCTTAGACGCCTTGTACTTGCCTGGCTGGAGTAAGAATGTGCTGGGGAAGGTTGGGTAATCGTGGTGGGCTTTATGTAAGATACACTGTGTTTTATAGATAACTTGGGGCAAACGTTTCTTAGCAGGGCCTCAACATAAATTATTTTAGGAGACATGGATTCTGAGGGTCTGGTCCAGTGGCATGGTGAACTATGGGAAGATGACAGTGGGAAAAGAAAATAAAGAGAAGATGCAACACACTGTAAAGGAAGAATCTGCAAGTCATTGTGAGTGGCTAGAAACTGCAGCCAGAGATGAGTATGAGCCTGAGGTTTGGCGATTACATGGCTCAGAGAATATGACATACGGTTGACGAAACTAGGGAAACAGTCTTCGGTAGCCATCCCATATATTTTAGCATTAATTAACAAATAAGAATAATTTAAAGTTAAATATTTCAAACTAGAAAGATCATGCACTGTAAAGTCTGCACACACACACGGAGTTAGAATCTCTGGATCTTCTGCCTGGCAAACTCCTACTCATCACTCCAGGCTCAACTTTAAGGCTGCCTTATTGTGGCACCTTCTCAGAGTTCTGGGGCTGAAAGAGGTGCTCCTCTCTCTAAATTTCCCTCATTGCAGGCTCACGAGTCTGATACTTAACTGTGCCTAGATCGAGTCAGAAACTTGTTCTCAGACCTACAGTTATCTTGTGCAGGCTTTGAACCAGGGCAGGAATTCAATGAATGTTTACTGAGAATGCAGGAGCATAATTATGGAGCAAAAACATAAGCACGTTAAAAATTCAATCGATGCTCAGATTATTTTATTTAACTTTGTGTGAGATTGCAAATAGCTCTTCTGTCACTAATACACCAAGGATGAACAAGAGAGTAAGTCTCAGATAAAATGCAGGTATATGATGAGAACAATGAGAAAACTGCTGAAATAACTAATGAATGCTTTGTTCTTAAGTTATCAAAGTCTCCTTCAGAAAATAGTCTTCAAAATAACTTTTACTTCTCAAGAGCATATAACTTATCTTCCTTAATTTTTCCATTTTTCGATGAAGAGTATTGAATTAAGTTGGAGATTCTTAACCCAGGGGGTTAGGGATATGTTGCAGAGGGTTCTTGAACCCCTTAAAATTATAAGATAATTTTTGTATGTAGTGGCTTATTTTGGGGGAGAAAGAAGGACCATAACTTTCATCAGATTCTCAAAGTTATCCATAAACCAAACAAATGCTAAGAATCACTGAAACAGATCATCCCTAAGAGTCTTTCTAGCTGAGAGAATCTATGCTTCTTATAAATGTTGAGCATTATCTACTGGCTTATATTATTTTAATATATATATGTATAACATGTTTTTCATAAGGAAACAGAAAGGGAACACAATTTATTTAACACTGATTAGGGACTTATTTTTATTACACACTTTTAGAACATTATTTATTGAATTCTCACAACTATATTACAAGCTAGAGAATAATGATCCCCATTTCCAGAGTCTTGGAGAGGTAGAAGAAGGTATCTGAGATGGGATGAAAATCTTACCTGGGATGTCATACAAACAGCAATAATACAATGACTTGAACTCTATTTTATTTTCAATTTCCTGAATAAGAATTTCTAAAACACACACACACACACCCAAGCCAATATCATTAGCCACGAGTATGCAATAATGGAAAAGAATCACAGAAAGAACCTCTAAGCTTATTTCTGTTTATGTGCAAATCTATCAAAACCAGTTTTTACATCTGACACTATGTTAGGTAACAACTCTGAGAGTACGCTGTGTCCTAGTGAAATTTAAAAACATTCTAAAACATCTTATTCTTCCTAGATTAAGTTTATTGAGAGGATTGAAACTTTGTACTTGAACATAATGGCCACTCTAATATCTTAAATAAACAGCATTTTATCAAGTACACTGTGTATGCCATCTCTGGTTGTCACCCATTTGGCTACAGCCAAGCAGTTTAATGCATTCTATAGTCAGAATTCTGTTAGACAACAAGGTTATCGATAGCTCCATTAAAAATCTGAACACTGTGAATATTTGAGAATTCCCCCTTAAAATGTTTTCTTTCACTTGTTTTGTAACGTTTCCAAAGCATTACAGATGTCTCTATATTCTTCAAGCTTCACACCAAGTTGCTGATTGTTGTAATACATTTCAAATAGTGACATTTAAAACAAATATGTCAAAAAGTAGCAAGATTTCTTGCTGAATTTCAATGTATTGTTCTTGGCTATGATTCTTCCTCATTCTGGAACGTCTTTAGTTTTCCATAATAATACTCCTTGGCTCCACAAAGCAAATTCTTTTAATGACACCTCTGTACATTTAAGAAGAGATCCCACTGGAGAAAAGGTAGGGGGTAGGAAGATGTAAGAAGACAGCTTGACTCTTTGCTTAGGTAGGTTTTAATTCTACTCCATGGCTTCAAGAAGGATGTGGACTCCTGGCACATTCGCCCGGGCTGCCTGTCTGGCTGCCATTTCCTGTCAGAGTCCCCAGTGGTGGATGTATAATGATGCTCATGGTGAAGGCCGTATGGGGACGTGGGAAGAAGACTAGTGAAATCACTTCGGTTCCTTTTTCTCCATCTACGATATGGAGAAATTTATAATGCTTTTGACCTTAACTTTTTATTTTAAAATATTTGATAAAAACTGTATATGTTCAAGATGTATTATATGATGATTTAATATATGTATAAATTAAGTAATGGTTATGAAAAGTTAATTTTGATGAGAGCAGTTTTAAATGTCCTCACTTCTGCCATCCCTGCCATGAGCTTAACTTTGAACAGACTAATCGTATCTGTACTTGCAGCTAAACAAGAAATAATGCTCAAGATGGTGTTAAATTAAATGACTATGGCAATAACCCCATCCCAATATGGCCCAGTCTTCTTCCCTCCCTTGCGTCTAGGCCATGCAGATCAGCTAGAGAGCATCGAGAAATAATTCCTGTATATGCATTCAGATTTCCTGTTTGGTCTTTCAACTCCCCAGAAGTTGTGGCCCTGAATTTGATTCAACAAACACTTATTTTCACGTAAGGTACTTTATTGAGACTAAGGGAATACAATGATGATCAAGATAATATTTCTGCCTTCAAAGAATTTATGTATATCTCTCCTTAACCAGACTATAAGGCAGAATATAGCAATGTACCATCCACTTTTGGTCATATGAGGAAGTTCTGTAATAAAGTCTGGATAGAGAGTGGATTAAAGGCACTCAGCATGTGAGAACAGGATTATTAGCAAGAAACAGGATCAAAGATGCATCAATAGGAAGGCTTTAAATTGCTCATATATATCATATGGAGTTTTTTAGAATGAAATTACTTTAGTAGGTGTGTGTGTTTGAGCTTAGAAAGCTAGCAGCAGTCTAACGTGGAAGTCTTCCATCTTTCCTCCTTCCATTCAAAGAAAAAGAACTCACTCTTCCCCCACCTGCTAAATAAATAGATAAATATATAGACAGATAAAAAAAATAGATAGATAAACCAGACAGGTGAGAAGAAGGCTCTGACATTTAGGAGACAGCTGAGGTGAGAAATATGAAAGACTTTAAGAAGGGGCATTAGGGATAACTTCAGGAAACTGGGAAAAAAAGTGTGGAAAGGGGGAGAAAATGGGAAAATGACCATTATCTAGTGAAAGGAGTTAAAAGACGGACTATGGTTTGGAAGAAGCAGGGGTATTAGCTACATGAAAGCATTCACCTAGGACTTCTCCGAGGCCCAAGCTGGGAGGCTCTCCCTTGTGAGGTTGAAAAGAACAAAGACATCTGGGGCAAGGGTATGGCATCTGATTTCTTCTACCTGGGGCCCCAAAGGTCATCCAGAAGTGAGGACTGTCACTTCCTCTCTGTGGACTGCTTGTTGGCAAAACTTACCTACTCTTAGACTCATCTGAAGAAATGGTGGAATGGATCCCTCCATTTCTCTCTCCTCACTAAAACAGTGACATGCTCCCTTAGCTCCTCACTCCCAGAAATATAAGGCAACATTACACACACACACACACACACACAATGCTATGGGCACATAACTTGTTCTAATTACAGAGTGTAGAAAAGGCTCTATCTCAACTAACTCCTCTATGTTAGATGCCTTCTGTCCATTCATAAACCATAAACCTCTTTAGTCCACTTTAGCTGGCCAGGGGATTTTTATGGGATCCCTAGCGTGTTCTAATTTGACTCTTAACTCTTGTTTTGTGTCAACAATCTCCCTCTTTGCATAGTCTAGACTGATGCTTCCATTGTAAAGTCTAAATTTTTACTGAGATTTTCTGGACCCATCCTCCAGCTCCAGGCATAGCAATCTGTGTAAGTGACATGGTGCCAGAGCCTGGCAGGCTCTGTGGAGTCTTAATCCTGGCCAGATCTCAATACTTCCCGGCCTTCTCATCCCGAGAGAGGAGGGTGGGAAATCAGATACTTTCTTCTCCACTAAACAAAACAACCTATTCCTCCCCTCCCCACACACCTGTCTGCCACTTCTTTGGAACTTGGGACTAGGGAGATGATCCTGGGGGAACTCTCCGGACTTAGTACCCTAGAGGGAATAGTATATAACTTGTTAAGAAGACTCCCTCAAAATCTGGGGGAAAGTTGGTTCCTAAAATTCAACCTGCTTTCCCAATTCTTTATAGTCAATCTGGCCTATACTTGCTCCAAGAACTCTGACATCTCCAAGATCTGGCACTGCTAGTTAATGAAAGAAAATGAGGCATCACTGAGTCTCCCTGGTTCACCTGGTTGCCACCCAAACAACATTAATATTCTATGAGTGCGAAGGATATATATTGCATATATATATATATGGAGTATCTTCAGTATAGATCTACAGCTCTCAACTTAAGCATGCATCAGAATCACCCAGAGGGCTGGCTAAAACACATATTTCTTGGCATCACCTCCAGAATTTCTGATTCAGTAGGTCTTGGATGGGGCCCCAGAATTTGCCTAACAAGTTCCCAGGTGATGCTCATGATGCTGGCCTAGGGGATGTACTTTGAGAACCGCTAGTGTTTATAAGAAACTAAGTTAAAAAACAAAGGCAACCTACGTAAACTTTGATTATTTTCTCCTTTACCTGAAATCCAGCTACATGTTTATAGAAACCTCATTTTAGGTAAAAAGTGATTTTTTCTGCAGAATCTGAATGGATTCCTAGAGAGAATGATGTCCATATTTGGACAATCCTGTGTATCAATGCAAATAATTAATCTAAGGTGAAAACAATTGGTCTGTGGCTTCCTATTTCCATGGCTCCCTGTGGGATCAACTCATTTAATGGCTCTGTCATTTAAAGTAACAGTTCCAGTTAATATTTCCTTGAAATTAACCATGCTAATGATATAGTGCTTTGAAATAATTGTTCTGTGATCACTGTCACATTAACTATTTCACCCAGATTATCTTTCACATCAATAAATTCATTTTTAAGCTAATGACCAGCTGTGGAACAAAGGAGAATTGGCCACTAGAGTGGCCAATAGCAGCTGGACTGGATCCAAACAGAGCCATCTTCATAAGCCAACAGTAGTGGTGACCCATGAGTGACGAGCCAAAAAATGTCAGATACATATGTGAGGTAAAAGCAGTGACTCTGTGAGACTTACTCTGGGAGGAATATAGAGGCGTATTCTCTTGTTAAGACCTTAAAATAAGAGATGATGGTGATGGAATACTAAGAAGATTACCAGGAATCTACACAGAAAAATTAATATTTGGTTTATCATTTGACACAGGCTTTTATCAAGGGGTGAGAGACAGACACCCCAATTTGAGTTTTATTAAAGTCTTCTTTTTATGGAGACCCTGGGCTGTCCCCAGAAGTTTGTGAAGTAGGAAAATCTAAGGTCTCACGGGGAAAAACATGTCTCCACTGTCTTGCTAGCTGTAAAGACTATGAAGGTTGAAGGACAAGAAAGTCTTTTATGCTGTATCTTTAGTTTGCTCTCGTTAGCTATGGATAGAACTATGTTGTGGGATTTCTAATCATAGCAAAAAATTTTTCCACTGGTCATTTTTCCAGCTAATTGTATAATGGGAGATTTTTAAAAGACTGGTCTTTAGCCGTGTCGTATACATATATATGGGTGTGTGTATATATATACATGTGTGCATACATACACACTTTCAATAGCTGAAACTAATAAATGGTCCCCTTTCTGGTATATTGTTCTTTATATACATGTATGCATTTCTCCTAAATATAATTCAGATTTAGAAATTGAAAACCACCAGCATAATCTTAGTGACTACCATGCCAATACTGAATCATGTAAGGTCTAAAGTCTACAGCATCTTTAATTTCATGCCTGGTCCTTTCTCTCTTCTAATTGCATTTACCTAAAACATCCTTCCCATGTCTTTGGCTACATTCATACATAAAAGGAGCACCATCACGCCTGTACGCTCACATCCTCCCCTGCCCCTCAGCTCCTTAACCCTTTTTCCCATCTCAAGGAGAATGCCTTCCTGGGAATGGCGGGGGATACAGGCAAGGCAGGGTTCAGAGAGGCAGTGGCGGTGAGGATGGTCTGTTCGAGGATGGCCTGTTCGGGGTGGGCAATGGGAAGGTGAAAGGGACTCCAGAGGCTTGTCAGCTGGGAGGACAGCTAAAGGACAAGGGAAGAGAGGTTTTCAGAAGACAGTAATCGCAATATAAAAGATACCATTTGAAAAGATTTGCAGCCATAGGTGATAAGAAATTAGTCGAAAGATCCTGTTGTCTGTACATATGTCTTTGTTTCCTCTGATTACATTATCAAGGTTTTCCAGGGCAGCCAAGTCATGTATTAGCAGTGATAATATATTTAATGTTAAAATTTGGAGAAAGTCTCCTAATTGGACAAATGTAAAGACCATGTATAGAGAGTAAGGTTGAGTTTAGTGCCATCTTGAATATTTCTACAGCTTTAACATCCTCAGTCTTCCAACCCCTGTGAATGTGTGGGTATAGGACAGATGCCTCATGGATATTTTGGAGGTTTCCTCTTTGAAATCCACATATATATGGCTTTTAAAAAGCTTCAATTAGGCCTTTTCAGTTAGTACTTGAAGTTATATGGCCACTTAGCTATGGTGTACAAGTAATGAACGCTCCTAATTTCCAAAACTATTTCACCTGTGCAGTCTTTGAGTCCTTCCAAATCCTGCTGATAAATAAAGAGTTAAAAAGCTGTCAGTTTGCATTACTCTGGTTTTGTCCAATTGGAAAAGACTTTTTAACACATCTAAACTACTCAGATTAACAAGGTGCTGCAAGAGCCTTGCTGCTCTATGTCACTTGGTTTACCTGTTGACACATGTTAGTAAATAAATGAGGGGTCACCAATCAGTTGCTTGCAAACTCTGGGTTTGGAAAATGACAAATTCTACAAAATTTCTGGTGAAAGGAAGAAGCCTTGTTATTTCAAGATTGCATTTATCTGTGAGTCACATTCTATATAAAAGTAAAAAAAAATCAACAAATACATGACACACTGTCAAGTATGCTGAGCAAACTGACATCCTCTTTGAGACCTTTTAGAAAACAGGTGTTGAACACTTGTAATGAGATTTCTATGCATCTTCAGAGGAAGGAGGAAAGATTCTAGCAAGAGCTGTTCAGAGTGTTATAGATCACAGCCGAGGGAATAATCCCTCTTAAGGAGCACACTGAAGGAGACATTACACAAATGTTTTGTTTTCTCAGGAGGATCTTATGTTCTAAGAATTTTTAGAGAAGACACATTCACCAGAGAGAAGTTTTCTGAAGAATATAAGATTATTTTTCGTGATCCTGAAGAATCTGGGATATATTTAACTATTCCTGATGCATTATCCATGTATCTATTTCTGTGTAGAAAATGAAGTAACTAAAATGGAATGTGCTATGTTTTACAAGAAAGTTAAAACAATTTTGTTTCACCTTAGATATCACACAAACTTGAAAAATCATCTAAGAAGTGAGAAGGTAAAAACAAAAGTTAGCAATAGTTACAATAAAGAGAAATCCTAATTTATACTTGTAGATCTTTTCTTCATTACATTGAGATCTCTAATCTCTTGGGAGACCAAGTTTTTATCACAGAGGAATCTAGTTTATTTTTATCCATTTAATAAGCCCATCTTTCAAACATCACCCACTAAATAGCCTATCTTTTCCCCACTGAATTGTTTCCCACCTTTCCTAGGGATGAACTATATTAGGCTTCCATATATACATAGGACTGACTCTGTACATTTCTATTCTGACTATCTGCCTAATCATGGGCTTTGGGGATGGCTAGTATCTGGTAAGACAAATCTCCAACATTTTTTTCCCCCTAAGATAACTTATTTAGTATCTTTTATTATTCTATTTAAATTTTAAGGTAGATTTGAGTTGTTAAAAAAAAACTGGAATTTTGATGGGCATTACAGTGAATATATGGCTTAATTTGGGGGAAGAATTTATATCTTACACTATTAAGTCATCCCTCCTAGGTCATGGAATATCTCTACATCTATCCAGATTACAGTCTATGACCCTTAAGTTTCCAAATTTTCTTCAAAGAGGTCTAAGAAGTTTTGCATGTTTTTGTCAAAGTTAATTTCTGGATACCTTACAGTTTGGTTATTACTGTGAAAGTTATCTTATTTTCATTAATATTTTCTAGCTAGTTGATTGGTGGTGTGGAGCAGTGGTTCTCAGAGCATGGCCCATGGACCACTGGACTGACCAACGAAGACTTTTCAGGGGTCTGTGAGATCAAAACTACTTACATAATAATACCAAGATGTTTTTGCCTTTTAAACTCTGTTGAAATTGACTGTAATGTTGCAAAAGCAATAGTAGGTAAAACTGATATTGTTTTAGCATGAGTCAAGGCCATGGTGTCAAATTATAATTGTCGCTGCATTCTTTCCTAACATACACTCAACAAAAAGCCAGTTTCACATAAGGTTGTACTTCATGAAACAGTAAAAATTATTAATTTTATGAAATCTTTGACCTTGAGTATGCACTTTTTAATATTACATGTGACAAAATGGGAAGTTTGCATAAAGTACTTCCGCAAACTGAAGGACAATTATTATCTCAGGGATGAGTATTTGTGTTACTGTTTGAGTCACGGGCTGCTTTTTTTTTTTTTTTTAATACGGAACCATTTTTGGTTGAAAAGCCTACTGACAAAGTATGGTTATTCAGACTTGGATATCTGGCAGACATTTTCTGAAAACTGAATAAAGTAAACATGTCACTTTAAGGAAAACAACAAGACAGTATTTGTTGCCAATACTATTATTAGATCTTTCAAGAAAAGCTAGAATTTTACAAAATGTGTATCTGTCATGAGCTTGACAGCTTCCCAATAGTTTAAGACTTTTTGTTGAGAAGGGTGATATTAAAAAGGGTGATTTTTTTGATATATTTGCCAACATTAGGAAGATCATAACTCAGTAAACCAAAATTTTCCAAATGGTCAATACATGAAGTTAAAAAATCATGCATGGTGAAAGATCTATTCAAAAGTTCATGATAAACTAATGGAATTTAATGTAACAGTATGAAAAGTTCCTTGATCTGCTTTCAGACTCCAAAATGCAATTAACCTTTAAGAAACTACTGCTTGTCCAGCTTTGGTATAGTATCATAGAAGAAAATCCACAACTATATGAAAAGTCTATTAAAATATTCTTTCCTTTTCCAGCTACATACCAGTTTGAGACAAGATTTTTTTTTTCATATACAACAACCAATATAATGCAATAGACTGAATGCAGAAGCAGATAGAATTTGGCTGTCATTCATTTAGGTAGTTTTTAAAGAGATGTGCAAAAAGGTAAAACAGTGTCATGCTTCTCAGAAAATAGTCATTTTAGAAATTTTTTTAAAATAGATATTTTACTTACGTTGACAGGTAATGGATTTACTCTTATTTTTAAACATGTATATGATAATTTTTTATTATTTCTAATATAGTAAATATGGGCATATAAAACCCATATAAACAAAAGCTCTTTGGGATCTGCAGTAATTGAGAGTGTTAAGAGTTCTGAGACTAAAAAGTCTCAGAATCACCAGTGTGCAATTGATTTTAAGAGGTTGATTTTATATATCTGGCAAAGTTGCTAAAGTCTTACGTCAGTTCCAATAAGTTCTGTATGGGGAACTGTTGTATCTTCTAGGGAGATGACAATCCACAAACAATGATGGTTTTATCTCCTCTCTTTCCATTTCTTTGATTCACTTTTTTTCATTCCTTTTATGTTGCCCAAGACCCACAGAATTAGGACAGTGTATGTACTTGTTCCTAATCCTACAGGCAATGCCTCTACATTTTCTCCACTAAGTAAAATAATTCTCTGTAGGTTTTTTTCTATTTGAGTATTTATAAAGTTAAGGAAGTCTCCTTTCTAGGTTGCTAGCCTTACAATTTTTAATCATACATATGTGTTGAACTGTTTCACATACTTTTTTGCATCTATTGAGATTATATGATTTTTGCTTTTACTTTGTTTTCTGATCTTGAGACACTTTTATATCCCTGGGATAAATTTCCATTGATCGCAATGTATTTATTATTTTCCCAATGTGTTGCTGGATATTGGGAGCTAATAATATATTAATACTTAAGAATTTTGCATATTCACACATAATGAAATGGGCCTATAATAATTTTTTTTTGTTTTATTGTCTTTATCAGGTTTGGGAATCAAGATATTTGCTTCAGGAAATGAACTGGGCAGCTTTCACTCATTTCCCATCTGACGGAACTTATTTTGGATATAAATTGTTTCTTAAAACTTTGGTATAATAGAACTAACTTTCAAAACCAACATGGCTTAAGGACTTTGCAAGAGGAGGTCTTTCAGATATTTTAATTTCTTTAAAGCTTATCAGCCTATTGGAGTTTTGTTTCTTGTACTAATTTTGCCACTATATAGTTTAAGAAATGTACCAATTTCCACCAAACTTTCAATTTTCGTATTTGTTCCCAATATTCTCTTCCATTATTTTCTATGTCTCTTGTGTCTCTAGTTATCTTCATCTTTTGTACTGTATTTATTTGCATCTCTCTTTTTTAAATCAGTCTGATGGACGTTCTCTTGCTCTATTCCTAGTCTCCACTTCACTTAGCTTTCCTTACATATTGTCTACCACTTTCTCCCTTACTGCTGTCCTCATTCTGAATTTCCAGGTCACTAACAAATTCTTCATCTATGTTCATCCTGTACCCTTTCTTACAATCACATTATTTTCATACCTAATATTTTCACTTAATTTTTCAAGATTCCTACAACAAATTGATAATATCTTTCTATATCCCCTTAGGAGTATTTATATCTTATGTTTAATTTAAATTCTTGCTTCATCAATTCCAGATAGTACATACCATTTAGTTTGTTGTCTTCCATAGCAGATATACTCCTCAAGAGTCTAGTTATTTTGGCTGAGAGCTCACGATCTTTTGGAGGTACTGAGAATTGGATAACAGGGAGGACCCTGCCTGTGTCTCTTGCAGGAAGTTTGAGGAGAGAGGAGCTTAAGCCTTGGGATAGAGAGTCCCAGGAAATATGGAATCAATACTGATAATTTCCTGTTACTACTAACCATTAGGTAACTCCTAGGGGCAGGGATTCACCTTTAATCTATTTTATTCAAAGCAGTAGCACTTGGCCAAGTGGAGAGCTGGAACAGTCTCCGTGGGCTCTAATACACTAGGCCTGGGGTTTGGATACAGAGGAGTGGTGACTGAGGGTGGGTCAGCCCATTCTTGTTTTCATCATCTCACTGCAGAATTGGGACCCTGTCTTAATATTATTTCCAGATACTGGTGACCTGGCCTACTTAGCGCTGCCCAGTCTTACCTGGTAAAAGGTAAGGCATTGCTGTCCCAAGGCAATGCAAGAGAGAGTCAGGAGCAGGATTTAAATGCTTATCTCCCTTTTATTTTTCCTTTCTCTGCATCGTATTCTAGGCTAGTGTAATCCAGCCACCACATAGATTGGTAAGATCGGAGGCCACACTTCCGTGGGCTGAGAAATGCAGGAGGCTGACACTGCTCTTTGGATAGCAGCTGGTAGTAGAGCTTAGAGAAAGCTTGTTTTTTGAGTGACACCATGGTTACAGACGGAAGAGAAAGATTTACAAAGAAGACAGAGGTACAAGTCAAAGGAGAAAGAAGAGATACATGACAGAGTATAATCCATCCAGAAAGAGGCAGGTGGAATTGGGATCAATATCAATCCTGTGAAGAGGGATATACCTCCTCCCCTGATACTGGAGAATAGGAGATATGGGTAGGTGCGGATGCCCACAGGTTAGTAGGGGTAGAGCTAGCTGAGGCCTACATGCTTACAAGTCTGGAAGGAAGTGACTGTCCTCACATACCTTATGTGTCATTTAAACTTAAGATCAAGTTCCTGTCATAGTGTGATTTGGAAAGAGGGCATTGTTCGAGATCAAATCAAGTGTTTTTTTTTTTTTTTTTTTGAGACAGAGTCTCACTCTCTTGCCTGGGGCGAGTGCCGTGGCGTCAGCCTAGCTCACAACAACCTCAAACTCCTGGGCTCAGGCAATCCTACTGTCTCAGCCTCCCAAGTAGCTGGGACTAC
>CAUYSK010048693.1:0-37042 GCA_963575035.1 Avahi laniger | reverse complement strand
TCTAAGGTAAGTTTATCATTTAAACAGAGGGGTTAAACAGAGATATGTGAGCTCCATGTTTATTAGGTTATTGTGAATGGGGACAGGTAGTCTAGAATGGTTTAAACAAAAGCTTTGCTTTTAGACATTCGGGAAGCTGTTGTTTCCGGGAAGCTGTTTGTTCCAGAGGGCACTCCATTGTCAGCTCTCAGCCTATAGTTTTTAACAGATTCACTTGTGCTTTACAAAGCGAATCCAATCCTTTAGGTCTGAGAAACGCGGCGCCTCGTGGGATACAGCCGCTACTGCCTTTCAGAGATGCCCTTCCGAGTGTAGCAGCATTCGAAATGCAAACCAACACGTTCACATATTCTTTCAGGGCAAAGCTCTGTAAAATTCTTAAGACAAATCCTGTCCCTAAACACGTTTAATATTAATTCATGGAGTGACAGTAACCCATCTCAGTTACAACTATCCAAATTTCAAGTACTCAATATCCAGATGTGGCTAATGAGTATTGGACCATGGATACTGCATGTGTATGTTTATTTAAATTGATTTCTGTATTCCTTTTATAGATTGATACAACACAACATAAAAATAAAATTACTTGCTCCTAGATTTGAGTAGGGGAGGAAGAGAGATAGCCTTGATGAAAATGACATTCAGATTTTAAATTCTTTATTAAATATGTTGACGGAAAACATTTTTCTTGACAGCTCTTAAAGACAGAAGCCTTTTATAAGATGTTTCAAATTAGTGGGTAAAGATAATGTAAATACATGATCTTGGGACAACCAAGCACCAGTCTGTAGAATTGTAAAATAATAAGATTGGATCCCAAATTTACTCCTATACCAATGTAGTGCTATGTGGAGCTAGGACATTTTGTCTCTTACATTCTTGGTGGGGTGTAAAATTTGGGAACAATTTGACAATATCAATTTAAATTTTATGTTTCTACTTCTAGGAATTTATCCAACATACATATTTGAGCAAGTGTATAAAGAAATATGTGAAATGTAATTTATCATAGTAATTATTTATAATGCCAAAATGTTAGAAAACAACCCAAAGTTTCATCAGAATGGGATTAGCTAAATAAATTATGATACATCCACACTGTACTTGCTGTATATTCCTTTTTTTAACTTTAGAGATGGAATCTCACTCTGTCACCCAGGCTGAAGTGCAGTGGCATGATCAGAGCTCACTGCAGCCTTTAACTCCTGGGCTCAAGCAATCCTCCTGCCTCAGCCTCCCAAATAGCTGGGGCTATAGGCATGCACCACCATGCCCAGCTTATTTTTAAACTTTTGTACAGTCAGGGTCTCACTATGTTGCCCAAGCTGGTCTTGAACTCCTGGGCTCAAGCGATCCTCCCACCTTGGCCTCCCAAAGTGCTGGGATTATAGGCATGAGCCACCATAACCAGCCCTATATATTCCTTTAAAAATGAGACCTCTGTAATGTCCTAATATAAAATTCACTCTAATATATATTGTTAAGAGAGAAAAACAAGACACATGATCTAGATTAGGGGTTGGCAAACAATCCGACTTGATATCTGTTTTTGTAAATAAAGCTTTATTGGAACGCAGCCTCTCTATTCACATATTGTCTATGGCCGCTTTTATGCTATAATGGCAGAATTGAATAGTTGCTGCTGAGACTGTATGGACTGAAAAGCAGAAAATATTTACCATCTGGCCCTTTAGATAAAACTGCTGAGTCCTGTATGCTATTATCAGTGTTATATAACTTTTACTAGTTAAAAAAGAATATAAAATAATTGCAAACTACCACCTCTAACACATACCATTTTGCAATTGTAAACCTGAAAATACTCTCAATGGCATATTTGTTGAAATTCCCTGCCTTTAAGGAGCTTGACATAAAAATCATTAAGGATATAGTTCTATATGATTTTTAATATGATCAATTTTATATTTCTAAGACTCAATTTATTCTGTACCAAGAAAAGCAATTGTAAAGATGGAAAAATTCAATCAAACAATTCATTATTTTGTGTACAAAGTAACTGGTTTGAAGGTTGGTTTTGTTTTTGTTTTTTGTTTTCCCTAAACTCTCTATAACAACTGCCTTGCCTTGAGGCAAGATGGCAGAGTAGTGAGAGTTACTAGCTAGCTTTGTAACTAACATGGCAGGTCTCAGAGTGAGAAGACTGGATGTCATGATCATTCAAGCCCAGTGCTGGCCTCCATTCTATGATTCAGCAAGATCTGGCCTTGTTAGTGTGTTGTCAGCATGCTCGCTGGCTTTGGATGCATTGCCTGGCCTTTAAAGGGGGTGGCACACCCAGGCAGGGACAGTCTTTTTGGAGTATGCTGGCTCGCCCTCTCTGAGCGCTAGGATGTGACTGGAATGTTAGTTAGGTTCACTCAGTTCAGGCTCTCAGACTGTTTAACTTGAAATTTCAGAGACATCAAAAGAATTTTTTGAGAAAAATTGCATTCACATTGTGGAATAAGTAATACGTAGATAACTAGGTAACTTACTATTAAAATATATGTAAGACAAATTTGTAATACTGTCCAGGCATAACAGTGGGAAGGATGCTCTTTTAATATGAAATTATCCTTGGTGTGGTTGTTTCTGTGAGGCCATTTACGTAGGTTCTCTTCTGGCCCAAGGTTGAGGACTTTTCTTCTTCTGTCACCCCAGCTTTGGCCAGTCTGGTTGTTCTGACATGCTGATCCATACACATTTCCTTTTTACTTTAACAAAACGCTTTTATAACACTTTGGACTCCCATGCAGAATAGAGCCATCATTATCTCTTTGATATTTTCCCCATAATTTCCTCTGACTCTCATTTCTTTATATTTGGTGATTCCTTTCTTGCTCTGATCTCAGGTGTCTGCTTGTAACAGCCTGGCCTCTGTTTGCATGGTCCTAGCCTTTCATTGATATGCTACCTCTCAGCGGTTAGCCATGCCTGGTTCAAACCAAAGCAAACCAAAAAAATCTTTGTTAACACCCATAATCACAAACATGGCCCTTGCGGATCTGAGGACACCTTAGCCAATCATCACAGTGATAAATCTTCCTTGTCTTAAGTACCCTCTGCTCCTCCATGCCTCCTGGACACACTGTGGTCTTTCATGGCTCTGTTTCAAGCTGTTCCTGTGCTTGAATGTACCCTGAACTCTCTGCCCAGGGAATACCTCTCATCCTAGCTCAGTCGTCTCTGACTCTCCTGGAGAGATTTACACTCTCTCATTTTCAATTCTCATTTTAATCTTAAATTTATCACCATTTAGCATATTGAAATAATTTATTTTTGTGCTTGGCTTGCTACTTGATCACAAATTGTGCATAAGTCATTTTGTGTACCAGGCGCCTTGAACAACATCAGTCATAGAGTAAGTCTATGACAAAAGGTGGGTTTTGAATGTGCTGTCCTTTAAAATTCTTGACAACCTTACAAATCTTAAGGTTCTACGAATGTCAAAGAAATTATGACAGCAAATTCATTCACTCGCAAATATTTATTAAGTACCTACTATGTGCCAGACTCTGACAAAGTGCTTGACATATATTAGTGAACAAGACAAAGATACCTGTACTCTTGTGGTGATAAGATGCAGGCAAAGCATAATAGACTTGATAAATGATTCAGTTCTCTAGTATGGTAGAAGGTGAGAAGTGCTACAAAAACAAAAAATAAATTAGGGGTTTTGGTGTCGTGGTGGACAACTCCTGGCCACCTCACTGTTGCTGTTAAGTACAGTATCCAATAATATCCAACATTGGAGCCAAGCAGTCTAAGCACTTTACAAGCTCATTTAATTCTCATATTAGCCACATGAGATAGGTATTATTCTTATTATCCTCCTTACACAGATTAGGAAATGAAGAGAGGTTTGGTAACTTGACTAAGGTCACTCACGGTAGAGCTGGGATTTGAACCCATTTAGTCTGATCTAAAAGTTCAGGTTCTTAATCTGTATTAATTAGCACCCTAATATCTACGGGAGGTGATAAATTCCTTAAATTCCCCACTTCCCTTTTTGTGTGTACAGTAAAAATTTCTTTTAGACAGTTTAAGTGAAAGACAAGGAATCTCTTTACAGCCAGGGGGCAGCAAATGACTGTGTTTGAACTATGTATAGGCCAAATAAAAAAATGGAGATACAGCTTTTCTAACTGTTAAATTGTAGTTAAGCCCCCACATAAGACAATAGGAGTCTTCCCTGGTCTTTTCTTTATTCATTTAAAATAAAATTAATTAGTTTCATGCTAAAAGTAACATTTAAAGATATTGCTTTAAAATAATAAATTTACACATAGAATGTGTGATATCCTCTTGATCTGAATCTTGATCTAAATATCAGCATCACTAATATTTTCTCACTTAGATGTTATGATATTTTGAGATGTCAGAATTTGTGTATTCTTTAAAAATATTTTAATTGCTGTTTTCACAACTAGAGAATGGAATAAAATGAATATGTCTTTATGCTCATATATTCTTAATGAGCAATGGAATTTAAAATTCATGTATATAAAATATTTTTCCAAATATTAAAAAAGGAAGGCTGTGGTATGGAAAAATGATCACCAACTTAAATATTAATTTAGATTTTCTAAGCTATAAAATAGTATATTTGTTACATAGTGTGAATAATGATTTGGGGGTACCCTTATAGCATTTTAAAGAGATGATACATAGAATAACAGAAAAGGACATTTTGTCTTTTTTTTTTCTTTTTTTTGTGACACAGAGTCTCACTCTGTTGCCCGGGCTCGAGTGCCGTGGCATCAGCCTAGCTCACAGCAACCTTAAACTCTTGGTCCCAACCAATGCTTCTGCCTCAGCCTCCCCAGTAGCTGGGACTACAGGCATGTGCCACCATGCCCGGCTAATTTTTTCTATGTATATTTTTAGTTGTCCAGCTAATTTCTTTCTATTTTTAGTAGAGAGGGGGGTCTCACTCTGGCTCAGGTTGGTCTCGAACTCCTGAGCTCAAACAATCCACCCACCTCGGCCTCCCAGAGTGCTAGGATTACAGGTGTGAGCCACCATGCCCAGCCAGGACATTTAGTCTTTAAGGAATCTTGAATGGCAGTAACCAGCAACTCATTAATTCTAGATAACCCAATGGGAAAACTGAAGCTTAGATCTAATTTCCTTAAATCAAATGGAAGGGATTAGAATTGGGACACAGGATCCCTACCATTCTGATGGCCGTGAATTTTAAAGCTGGGGACATTTGTAGTTCTCTATTAACCAGACACTAATTGGAAATGTGGTTGGAAGAGGAATGCAAGCATTACTCCTGGAGAAAAGTGGGGGTGACTAAACCAGGACGGCCAGTGCCAGGAAGGTGGGGCGTGACCTTTGGTGAATTTTTGTCAAGCTGCTGGATGATGGGAGAAGTCCAGCTCCTGCTTTAGCTCTTCTTGGGGCTGGGTTGTCAGCCTGGTACCGCTAGGGAGCTGGCCTCAGGAGACTCTCCAAAGACCCTGCCCAAAAGCATTTCCTCTCATGTGGCCACCACCCCATGTCCATTTCTTTTATTTAGAACAATTTTCATACTAGCTGCTTTTCATGATTTTAAAAGAGTAGTCATTACTCTTTAAAAACAGGAAATGGGCCAGGAGCAATGGCTCACACCTGTAATCCCAGCACTTTGGCAGGTGGAGGCAGGAAGATAGCTTGAGCCCAGGAGTTTGAGGCTGCAGTGAGCTGTGATCACATCACTGCCACTGCGCTCCAGCCTGGGTGACTGAGTGGACTTTGTTTCTAAAAAAAAAGAAGCAGCCCTACTCATATACATATTTGAAGTGCCAAGGAAGGAAAGTTCTATGCACAAGGAAATATTACATATTTAGTATATGTCCAAACATGGTTATGTAATATAAATATTATATAAAATTTATATCACACATAATATTTATACATTTACATAACACACATATATTTATATACCTACATAATATTAATATGTGTGTGTCATTCCACTTTTGGTCCTGCTCCAGCCAGCCCTCCGGGAGCTGCTTCATTGGCCCCCATTGGCCCGCATGCTTTGTGCAGACCCCTCCCAGGTTGGAGCTGCTCACGTTGCTGCTGGGCCTCCCGAGCTGAACTGCTGCACAGTCATGTTTGTCTCTCTCTTCTAACTCTTACGACAGTCTATTTGGTATTAGTTTTAGTACACTTGTATTCTAAGCTTCCTCACTGGGTTTGAAGCTCATTGAGCATATTCATCTTCACATCCTCTGCGGTGCTTAAGCATTGCATGTAGCAATGTAGACTGTTGCATTGCTGTTTCCTTTGCCAGGGGTGCTTTGCCCCACATATATGCATGGCTAGCTCCCTCACTTCCTTGGGATCCTGACTCCAAAATCACCTTTTCGGTAACTAAAGTCATCCTGCCCCGCAGCATTTTGTAGCCCCTTTTTCTGCTTAATTTTTTTTCCCCTTAGCACAGAATGCATTAGACATTCTATATTTCTTTTTACTCACTTACCTGGTTTATTTTCTGTCTAGACTGCAAGTTCCATGAGGACAGAGATTTTGGACTGTCTGTTCACTACTGTGTTCCTACTGCTGAGCACACAGTAGGAGACCTATAAATATTTACTAAATAAAGGAATACATAGACAACAGTGTTAAATAAATACAGTAGAAATGAATCAGTATATAGGCATTGGATCGGAGCCTAGAACTAATGTCAAGGGAAATGAATGATTCTTTCCAACATGTGTAGAAAGGCACTAGCCAAATTAATTCACAGTTACCTAGATCTGTTAAGTTTATGAAAAGCCAACTAATTGTTTCATTGGTGTTTACAATCTTGTTTTTTTTTTTTTTTTTAAATAAAGAGTGAGTACATACCACCTATTTCCACAGACCATAGGGTCTTTGTCTCTTGGACTGCCAGAGAAATGATTATGCTTCAAAGACATCTGTTCAGCTCATCATTTTTGTTTCCTCCTGTGGTTTATACAATTGAGCCCATTGGTACATATTTGTTTACATAATGAGGCATATGGTATTGGTCAGTTCTGGCCATAGAAATGTCCTGAAGATTTGCGGTAGCTCTGGGCCTCACAATGTGTTTTTTGTCATTGAAAAATTAGATTTCTTTTCTGGTAAGCAACTGAGAACTGAGCATGTTGACAGGAATTTTGAATGAAGATATTTAGATTTCTCACCCCACAGCAACATAGCAAGTGACAAGAAGATTTAGTGAGCTAATATTAAAGAAGTAGTTCTTTCACTCATTGAAGGGAAACGTGGATCTGGGCAAATTTGGGGAACTTGATCTGCCAGGATGAAACCTGGAAAATACTGGGGCTTTTAGTAGAATTTGTAAAAAAAAAATAATACATTCATTTCACTTTTTATTTATTTGAATGCACATATTGTCCAGAAAGCCTTACCCTTGGAAAGGTTTGCAATTTTACTTTGGAGTAAAGAAAAAAATATGAGAACTACAAATACTCTTATGAACATGATATCGTTTTGCTTCTAGAGCAAGAAGACTTTATCTTATAATTCTGCTATATTTTATTTAGTCAGTTTCTCCCAGCTTTAATTAGAAGTTTTGGTTTTGCTAAATAAAAAACAAATCCGGACTTCCTGAGAGACTTTATTCAAAAGACTATTGCAAGTGGGAAAGGGACTGTTGCAATGCAGGGGAGGGGGGAGCTGTCGCAATAACGACAATGCCGTGACCATAAGATCTGGCATCTCAAGAATTAGGCAAAAAGGGTGTTTCCTTTATAAGAGGAGTGAATGAGGCAAGAAAGAGCTGGTGTGGGGAAGTAGAATGAAAGAGTGGTTATAGGACATTAGCTCAGGGAGCGCTTTACCCTGTTGCCAGCCTATTTTCCAGGAAGGATCCACACATAGGGGCTGGATGCTGGCTCAGGCCGAGGATGGGCTGAAGTTCAGGGGCCTGGAGGAAGGATTAGTTTGGTTAACAATCATTTTGTTCCCACTGATCAATGAGGGCAAGATTCAGCTGATCATTTATGAGCCCAAAATGGTAATTTGGAGTGTCTGTGTCTGGTAGTGTCACAGGTAAACAATGGGTGTCCATAAGTCTTATCTAAGTGCTGTAGAAAGGGTGTTTTCTGCCATAAACCATTTTGTGAAACACAAAAGGAGGGAGGGGAATTCATGTAACTTTGATATCTTCCAGGAGCACAGGGCTTAGGTAAAATTCAACATTGTTAGCTTCTAAACCTAGAATGGATTCGGAAAATACTCTGGCCTTGCTCTCTCTTCTTTATAAAAGGATTAAAATGAAAACAATCTGATGGTTTTTAATTTTGACATTTGAAATTTCCTATTTAGGGTGTTTCTGGGAAAAAAGGGAACACATTCATATAAAGTATCTCATTAAAATAAAAAGGTGTAAAAAATAAAAAGGTGTTTTTGGAGCTTTATACTTGCAGATGAGGTACATATTAAGGGATGTAATTTGCTGGTTTATATGGTGGCTGACTTGCAGAGGCATTACATAAATGAGAAGTGTGGGGGAAAATAAATCTTTTTGAAACATTGATTAATCAAAGTTAATATTTAGAAACTTTACCCAGTTCATCATAAGTTACTTTACAAAAAAAGTTAAAGAGTATTTCCTGATCCTTTAGGAAGTTTCATTGCACAATGAGTGGCAGTATTATGGCAGAAAGTTGCATAAAGATAGAAGGAATTAAAGATAAAAAGGTAGGTGTTTCCTTTTGTCGCAGTGTGTTAAAAAGACCATGAAAACATCAAATTTAGATTTAGTTTATTCTTTTCAGAAACATATTGGGTGCGATGCATCGACTTAGAGACAACTGCCCATTTTATTTTCTCTTTTAGCTGTGTATTCATATTAGATTTTGATTTTCCTCAAAATAGCTCAAAGAAAATGAGGAAAATGTAGGTGAGGGAAATGTGTAATTTTATTAAGCCTCTGAAATTCCAAACATATGCAAAACAAATAAAAATAGAGTAGGGGTGGGGAAACTTTTGAGGACACTTCATAGACATAGCCACCTTGCAGGGAAATTCATTCTTACTGGGCCCAATCCGTGAGGAAACATGGTATCCAGACTGGGTTTTGTCACTCACCAGCCAGGTGACCCCACGGCCACTCAAATTTTCCTAGCTTGTTTCCTCATCTGTTAATTGCAGACTAGATGGACTGTAAGGGTCAATCTGGTTTCAAATATTTATCATATTCTCTTAAAGCCAGAAATTCCTTCATTTATGAAGCAATCTGAAAAACCTCAGATCATTAGCAGTTTCCAGCTCAAAAAGATTTGTAGGACACATACTTAGGAAGGAGGCTAGAAAGGAGACAACAGAAAGATGGAAAGTAAAAGGCATAGGAGAGATACTTTCTCTGAAAAGAGGTAAGTGCTCAGGGAAAAAATAATTCTTGCTGGTGACACTTTCCCTGGTATCCTGCCTTCCTCCGTCCTTGCCCGGTATCTTTCCAGGTTTACCACTTGTGCTAAGTAACTCCCCCTGTTTCTGTTTTCTTCTCTTCCTCCTCCTCAGCCTCTGCAGAGTATTCAGCCTCTCACCAGCCAAGGCTGATTCTCATTTCAAGTCTCAGCCGCACCTGTGACAGCCTCACCACCCTTCCCAGGACTCTACCCACACAGCATAGGAAATGGCTTCTGTTGCTGTTTCCATTTCCAGACAGTAGATGTTGCTGGTTTACCATTAAAAAGGCCTTCCCAGTAGCCCATCCATCAGTGTATGAGGTCTCATACATCAGATTCTGTGCTGAACTACCTTAGAGTTAGATATGTTTGATTTTTACTTGTTTGTAATCACATCTTCGAGGCAGTAACTTCACAAATTTATGTAAAATTTGCAAACAATTCTTCCCCGTTTTAGGCATTCCAGTAGTGTCAGAGTTATTTCCTGATTCTGATGCCGGTGGTGGAGAAAACATGCTCCCTGCCTTATAGATCTTCATTAAATCATGCCATCCTCCATGAGGTATCAAGATGCTGCCTTTGGGAAAGGGCTTTTTTTTTTTTTTTTAACTTATGTAATTGACAATATCTTCTAGCTAAACCTTTGTAGTTCTAGTTCTAACATTAGTTTTTTAAGAAACTTCTCAAATTGTATCACCCATTTGATTTTTATGCCTTTGTATATTTTGTTTTCTTTTTAAGCCAGAGGACATCCTTTAGTCTTAAAGGATGCAGGGGAGGATCAGTTTTCTCCCTAATGCTGTGTGCCAATAAGCTAAAGGGGGCATTACAGAGCAGATATATACATCTCCATGACAGACACACAAAATATACTGCCATCACAGATTCTACCTTTTGTTAACATTTCAAAGATGTCTTCTTGGGAGATGTTTTAAGACTTTTCACAAAAAGCAAAATTATGGAGAATTTGAAGAAAATTTATTTTATCATTAATAAATTCATAATTTTGTAACTCTAGTGATTGATGTTCCCAATATACAATTTCATTCATTTTACTGAATGTAGATTTAAAAAATATAAGTTCTTTTTATTTGTGGGAGGCATTTGATCAAATGTCATTTAAAGCAAAAAAACCTAAATGCATAAATTGGAATAAAGAGGATTTTCCCTTACATTAAAAAGTTTCCAAAACTCATAGTTTTTCACAAAACCCTGAATGGTATTAGTTTTTCTTGAAAATGTCTATTTAGTTTTTAAAAATCAATCAGTTCTGGGTTCTGTTGAGTAAGAGCTGTTGTTTAAGAAGGGTAATCTAACTATATTTTGGGAGGTAAGTAAAAATTTTAAGGAGTTTTGTGATTAGCATTTAAAAACACTTAAAGATCTCCCATATATTCTTAAATTGGGTGACTTTGAACAGATAATAATCTGAAAATGATCTCTGACATCTTTCCCAACAGTGGGGTCCTGTCATTTCACTGTTCCTTCTTCTCCAATTACCTGAATGCCTTGGCCCTGAACACGATGCCTCCCTGACTCGAAGACGGATTTGTGTAGCTGTCAATTCTAAATTTATTGCTTCGTTTGGGAACGAGCTGTTTGGGTAGCACATGCCCTGCAGATCTTTCAGAACTAGCAAAAACTGTTCGTCTGCGGCAAAATATTAGTCTACACCTCACATGCCTGCAATTCTGAGATTATGCAGGTTTTTTCTTTTTTTCCTGAATAAAGTTAAAAATCCAAATGACAACACAAATTTCTTAATGTCATCCTAACTCTACAATACTGCTTTCTGGCAACAGCCACAGCCAAACCCACGATTTAGATTTCAGACTTAGGAAGTGACAAATCATCTTCAAGAGCCAGAATACACAAAGCAGTAGTTGCAACAATATCCTTCTACAACACATGTTAGAAAGAACATCACAAACACGTTGCCAAAATTATTAATTTTCTAGAAGAAAAACACATGAAGGAAATCTGCCTGTAGAACTAATACAGTGCATGCCTTGAAAATTGCTTTAACTAGCAATAATATATAGTTGTTGAATTACATGTTCAAGACATTGGAATTCTTGTTAATTCTTTAACTGTTTCATAACTAAACTTAAACTAAATATCTTTAAAAGCTGAAGTTCTGAGGACTCAGAACATTTTCTGGGAGCCAGATTCATTGTCTCACACCTAAGAATGAGACAAGGAAAGGTAAGCATGCAGGTAATATTTCCTCTTTCCCTCCTCTCCTCCGTCCTTCTCACAACCAGTCATTATTTGATAGAACAGCTTCGCTGAGATGTTCTGTCTTCAATTTCAGCATCCCAGACCAATCTTTCTCTCCTCCAAACTATGATATTTTTAAATCTCCTTATTTCTGTTTCTTCCATCAGGTTCAAAAATCAGTGGCCATTTGAGATCTTTCCTTTCCTTTGTTTCTCCTTTAAACATTTATGGTCACTAAATTCTACCTCTGAAATATTTCCTCTTTTGGATCATTAAAATAAATGCTGTCACTGTCTCAAATTCAGATTAGTCCATCTACAACATTGCTTTTTATCTTTTTCCTCATCTTTCCTAGAACTTAGAGTTTAGACCTTATTGCTTGTAAGAGCAAATACAGATTTTGCTGGCCGATTTTTAAGAAGCTGACCCAGCTGATTCCTCTCCCCACGATGACAAGGCTGCTCCTGGTGCAGCACCTCCTCACAGCCTCACGCCTCTCCCTGGGATCATTCCACCCCTTGGCCTTTGTTCACGCTCTCTCTGCCCCAGTTTTCTTTTTGCCTATTCAAACTCAGTACATTCCTCATTCCAGTCATGGTGCAAGTCCCAGCTGCATTGTTTTCCAAAGAGTGCCCATGTGACCCTTTTCCTGTTGGAACTTCTTTGCTGGACCAGTAATGTACATTCTGTGTCTTTCCTTGCGTTTTTGCTATGGCCTCCTGCAATCATTGTTATGTCTTCAAGAATATTTCAAACTCCTGCAGCACAATTCACTATTGCAAGAATGTGGAAACAACTCAAGTGCCCGTCAATCCATGAGTGGACTATTAAAATTTGGTATATGTTTACAATGGAATATTACTCAATCATAAGAAATGACGATGATCTAGCACCTCCTATACTTTCCTGGACTAAACTTAGGCCCATTATCCAAAGTGAGGCACCACAAGAGCAAAAGAACGGGATCCATTTGTACTTGCCATCAAATTGGTACTAACTGATCATCACTAGGGTGATCACATGGCAGAAATACTCTCCAGGGATTAGGGGGTTGGGGGGGCAAATCTACAACTAAAGGACATGGGAAACACTAAAGGGAGGGAAGGGCACGCCTTTAACCTGCATTTGGGTGAGGCAAAGACATAAAGTGTAACTAGAAAGTTTGTACCCTCACAATACCTTGGAATAAAAAAAAAAAAAAAGAATATTTCAAACTCCTGAAAGCTGAGGAGTACATTGATTATTTTTTTCAAATCACCCACCATGTTTTTTTCTGTTGTTGTTGATGGCATTTGTTGTCTCCCTCGGGATTTGAGGACTGCTCCTTCAAATGCTCTTCACACGTGAGACAGTGGTGGTTGCTCATTTGGCAGCTCTTTTCCTCTAAAGAGAAAGAGAGAAAGAGAGATGTGTGATTTGAAACACTGCTTCTGCTGATTGACTTTTCTCAACAGCTTTGTTGAGAATGTAATTTACATACCAGAAAATGCATATTTTAAGTGTACAAATCAATGAAATTTAGTACATCTACAGAATTGTGTGACCTCTACCACAATCTAATTTTAAAATATTTCTATCACCTCCAAAAGAAACATTACACACATTTTTAGTCACTCCCCTATTGGTTGGCATTTAACACACCAATATTTCAAAATAGTGAATGCTTTCGAACATCTCAATTCAATAGTATGGCCATTGATGAGAGGGAACACTATTAACCAATTTTTGATGGATCCTTAACTCACTCACTAATGCTTAACGCTACTTGGTTGGGCACTCTAGCTTTAAAAGATATTTTGTTTGTTTTTTTACATTTCAAAATCCAATGTATAAGAGCATTTGCTTCTTATGTAATTGCAGGTTATTTTTTTAATGAGAAATTTTTATCATTAAAAATGGGTTGACTAATTCAACCATATGGATTGAATAGATGAGTCCATTCAATGTTTGCAACACTGGTAAAAATGATTATTTGATCGAAAGTGTTTGCTGTTTTATTCAAGATTGTCAGATAACTTGTGTGGATATAGTCTTATATCTGCATTAATTAATTTAAAAATTGGTGGCAAAGAAATAGGACTTAATGTAACAAAGAACTTGAAAGGAGCTCACTTTGGAACTTAGCTATGTGTCTAGCGCCAAAGCTCAATGTGTTTCTTGAAAATTAACAATAATAATTTAAAAAAATTTATTAGACAGACAGGTGTGGTCTAGCAAGTAAGGACATTGATTTGCAGATGGCAAATCAGAGGTTGCAGTTAATTTCGATAGCTTTTGCCACTTGTGACTACTTCCAATATTTGGAAACCATTAGTCAGAGGCTGACATTTTTACTTGTTTATTTCTTTATTACTTCTTCATAGTTTTATGTATAGCCTGTCGATTTTACATTCTAAATATTTTTTGAATCTGCCCTCTTACATCATTGCCTACGTCAAGCTCTCATTGGATTTTTTCAGTACAATCCTAACTTGCATTCCGGCTTTCTTGTATCCCTTCCCGCATCTCCAATCCCAAGCTTATTCTCACACTGCAGCCAGAGTGACTGTTGGAGTGGGAGCTGGTGACTTGGTATGAGAAAGAATTCTTGACACAAAGATTAGAATAGTTTTCAAGAAAGAAAGTTTATTTCCCAAAGGTGGAAAGGGTGTGGCACAAGAGAAAGAAAGGAGAAGTGCTGGCAGGGAGGATAAGGGGTTTGGGTTTTTATAGGGACAAAGAGAAAGAAAAAAAAGTGATTGCTGCCAACTGACAGCAAGTAGAAGCTGTGAAATGGCTGCAGCTGTTTCCCCCTTTTTTCCCTCTTTTCTGTGAGGTTGGCTCAGCAGAATCCTTGGAATGTGGTCTGGCAAGAACTGGGGTGGGGAGTTTGCACCCTACTGTCTGGTCAGGGCTCTTCAAGGCTGTTAAAATAAATTCTCAAATAAAACAATTTAAGCCACAATTTAAGCCACAGCCAATTTAATCAAACAAGGAGGAGTTGTGTTGTGATCTTTCCCTTCAAAGGGGCAATTATGTGCTGTGACTTTTCTCCTTTTTTCCCATCTGTTAGATAGTTTATTAGCAAGGCCATCCTATTGATGACCCCTCGAAAACTAAATCCGTCCAGGTCAGTTCCCTTCAGTGTGCCTCTGCTACAAGGAGAACAGAAGCTGTGCTTCTTAGACAAAGCCCTCCACATCCTGCCCACTGCTCATACCTCGGCTCTATTTCCTGCCAACCTCACCACACATTTGATGTTTTGGTAACACTTTACTGCTGGATGCTTCTGAGCACACCATAAGTTTTCATGCTTCTTTTCAAGCGGTTCATTTGGCCTGCAGTGGCTGTCCTCTCATCCTTCCTTGCATAGGTAATTTTGACTTATTTTTTCAAGACATTCCAGGCATAAGTTTTCCTTGACCACAGGTTAGGCGAAGGCCCCTCTTCTATGCTGCCAGAAGACCCCCTGTTTACCTACATTGTGTCATTCATCTGATCATTTTCAGTTAATTTGGGTGTGAGTCCCCTTGCTGGTGTGCAAATTCCTCCATGGCATGGAGCATGTTTTAAGTATCTCTGTATTCCCAGTGTCTGGCAGGTCGTAGGTACTTTATGAAGGTTTGCTGACCTAAAGTGAACTTTGTTGAATAAATGACTACATTTCTTGGTTCATGGATCACTTAGGGTTTTTTTTGTGCCCCTTTTCTACATATTCATCTTAATTTTGTCACTTTAGTTTGCAACTAATATTTTTATAGAACTTTATGGGTACAAAACAGTTTTTCATGATATTTATCGGAATAGACCAAGCCTGATCTTAGGATAAAAAATGGTAGATGAAGGTCTGTGTGGTATTTCTTAAAAGAAACATAATGACCCTGGGCCCAAAATGCTCCCAAATATTTAGTGTCAACCTGATATTAACTCTTCATATGTTTACATTTATATGTTGATCACACATTTCCAACCTGAAAGTTAGATAATTAATAATTATTATAGCTACCCTTTCTTCATGTATCAAATATTAATACTTACTATAGGCCAGCCTCTGTACAAGGCACTTCAGATTTATTATATTTAAACATCCTATTGACAAATGTGGAAGAAATCATTATTCCCATTTTATTATTATTTCCCAGTCCAGGGAGACTGGGTCTCAGAGAAGTTAAGTCTGTTGCCCAAAGTTACACAGCTATGTGTATGTCACTCACATCCAGTGGCATCGAGCTCTAAAGCCCCTGTCTTTTCCACTTAGGCTCAATGTCACCTGGAAAGGCAATTTCTAGAAAATGAGCCACAAAGTAATTTGTGAGTAAGGAGGTAGAGAGTCAGCAAGCCATAGGCAGGCGCTGTGTGGAGAGGACAGGCTTTGGAGTAGTAGGTCATGAAAGAGGTTGGGGTGGTAGAGTGGGTGTCCCTGGGGGTAGAAACAGAGGCCCAACCTGGTGCCTGTCCATGGCCCGTTAGGAACTGGGCCACGCATCACCACCTGACCTTGTCTGCCTCCCTCCCCACCCCCTGTGGAAAAATTGTCTTCCATAAAACTGGTCCCTGGTGCCAGAAAGGTTGGGGACTGCTGTCGTAAAGCTGTGAAGAGGACACTAGAAAGGGGGGTGTGGATCTGCTAGAGACAGTGTATCCAGGGCCCAATCTTGCAAGTCATTGGCTCTGAACTAGGGAAAGCATACATGGATGAATCCTTTCCCCGCCCCTATTTTTTTTTTTCACAGAAAGCAATGAAAAAGGGTGAAAAGAGAGAAACTAAAGTATAAGGAGAAAAGTATCTAGAAATTGGCAGAGAAATAAAGAGAAAGAGTTAAGAAATAATTAGAGGTGGACTTGGCCACCGGATAACTTTCTATGCAAATATCAGATCCTCTTAGAGAAATTATTCCTTTCTAAAATATTGGGGGCTTAAATTATAAATGCCACAAATTATTTTTCAAACATATTCATTTAGTTTCATTTTAATTTTAATATTCAAAAGACCTGCAATAATACTTTTTTTATACTTTATGATTTTTTGATATCCCATTTTCTCAACATTCAATGAAATTATTGGAACAGAGATGGAAAAATGTGAATTTCTTCCAAATGGTGTAAACATTGCTTTATAATTTGGTTAGCACATAGAGTTGACAGAACGTTCTATAATTTTGTCTGTAAACTCTGGGTGTGGACTTTCGTTTTTAAAATTAATATTGTAAAAGTTGTTATATCACTTGGTTCTAGAATTTTTACAATAAATCACTTTGTTCTTTCTTTATGGCACTGAGTTAAAACTTCCCAGTAGGTGAGTTTCTGCCCAATATGAATGAAGGCAGATTTGAATTAACAATCTTTTTGAAATTGAAAAAATGGTAAGCGTATTGATAAATCATGTGTAGGTAGAAACCTTGACACTGCATGGTGAGTTACAATTTAAAATGAGACTTAATTTTCATAGTGTGTGTGTGTGTGTATATATATATATATATATATATAATTCTTGTAAGTTAGACTCAATCACATGCCCTCGCCTCTAGCTATATATCTGTATAAAATAGTCCATTTAAAAATAGTTTATTTTAAAGTGAGACAAAATTTAAAAAACTTGACTCAGAGGAAAATTGGACAATGGGGAGAATGAACTTCCTTTGACCTGGGATAAATGAAAAAGTGATTTCAACCAAAAATAACGTTTCTCCCTGCAGAGCAGGAAGGTAATATATGGAGATACCTTTGCAGCATCCAGACGTGTGATTTCAGGATGCTGCCAGATGTTATATGTGCTCCAGGAGACCTCACAGAATTGGGTAAGAAGCGTAGAATATGCTGTCTGAGCCACACACAAGGAGGGACCATGGGCCAATAAGGAAAGATTGCTGCATAAATCAAGTGTATTGAAAGCTGCTGTGAGAGGGGCCCCCAGATGCTTGTGTTAGTTTACCCCCACCACACAGGAGGTAAGGCTAGTTGGGGTGGGGAGAACCAGATCCAAAACTTACTCCCAATTCCTTTTCTTGTCCTCTTTCCTGAGGATGAGGGAGGAAAGGGAATGCAAGGAAATAGTTCAGATTATGCAGAATTCAATTCAATTTAAATGTCAGGCCATAATGACATGACTGCAATGGTTAGGCCTATCAGCTATCCATGTCGTCCTTTTTAGCATTCATTACAAATGAGCTGATTTGTTCACTGATTCCTTCATTTCTTCCTTCCTTCATTCAGCTGTCAAACATTAGTTGCATTATCCTTTTGCTGGAAGCTAAGATGAAATAAGGTAGTGGATGAGCCCACAAGGGGCTTGCGAATGGGAGCTAATGTTTATGGCTTGTGGAATTCAGTCTAGTTGGGAATATAGTCAGTAAATTAGTACATGAAATAAACTAACTTGATTATGACTCATTGAATCACACATTGTCATGACTGCTGCAAAAGAAACGAACAGGGAGCAATGATAGAGACCACTGCCGGGCAGAAATCTACCTAGATTTCAGGGACGAGCTCTTTGAGGAGGGGACATGGAGGCTCAAATCGAAGATGGGGAGGAGCCAGCCGTGCAAAGAAAGTGGAGGAGAACATTCTAGGCAGAGGGAATAGCATGTGCGAAGGGCTTGAGGTATGAATTCTTTGAGGTGCAAAGTAGCTTGATACTTTCAAGGCACAGAAAGAAAATGACTTTCTTCCACAGCTGGAGCTTTTGTGATGAAGGGAGAGAGATGTGGACTGGGAGGGAGGGTAGGTGCGTGCCAGATCAGGCAGGGTCCTTAAGGAGAGGCAGGAGCTAGGAGTTTCCATGAAATGAAATGGGAAGCTGTTCAAGGAGCTTAGGCAGGTGAAAGATATAAGCTAATTTATGTTTTAAAAAGAATACTGGGGCTCCTATGTGAAGGACAGACGGAGGCAGCAAGAGAGGAAGCAGGAAGAGCGGTCCGGGTGAAAGGACAGCGGCTTGCATCGGGTGGTGACAGTGGAGGAGTGGGGTGGGGACAGGGCTGACTGTGCCCTTAGAGCCACCACTGTGGAGCCCTTTGCTCTGGGAACACAGTTGGAAAATCACTATTCCAACAGACTGTAAAAAAGTGTTTGACTGGAAATTTCAGACACGTAACAATGATTTCACCGAACTGACCACGTTACCTAGTGGTTGGATCTGTAGTTCTTCTAAAGCTAAGATTCTAGTTTGTCATATTGAAAAGTTATGAGACAGTTTTTGATGATGGAAGTATATTTATTGAGCTATATGAAAACTGTTCACCATGTTTTAGTTCCAGCGTTCGGTGGAGGAAATAGTTGCTAAATCCTTGACTTTCAGTCTCATGATTGACATCTCATGACTCAAAGTCAAGATCAAGGGGACAGCATGAACAACGGAAAAGGCATCAGGAGGAAGGAAGAGCAAAGATGGTTCATGTGAATGATTTAATAGCACAAAAAGAAATAAAACTAAACCATGTCACCATGCACGGTCTCAATTTTTTTTTAAAACTATATCCCTTCTTTCGATGAACACGATTTGGAAGGTTAAGAAAACGGCTTTGTGCTTTTTAGGCCTTAGGCAGGGTGTGCTTCTGTATTTAATTTTGCTGCAGTAACACATGCCCTGATGGAGCGCAGGCTTGATTATTGTAATTCTCTTTTAGTAGGACTTCCAGCAGGGCTTTTCTGTCACTTGCTGCTCATGCAGAATGCAGCAGCACATCTGCTGGCTGACTTGAGAATGGGCAATCACATTACCCCGTCCTGTATAATTTGATATGTTGGGTCACTGAGGACTCCGGCAAAGCTTCTTTGTTTCTCTCCCTCTTTCTCTCTCTCTTTTTTGTTAGTGATGAAAATTACATTTCCTCTGTATCCACGCCTATCTATTTCCACAATCATTTGTCTTTTCTTAGGGAGAATTACGTGACATTTTACCTCTCGAGTCATGTCATTTTAGGCTAAAGGTATCCATGCTGTTTGTAACATGAATGACAACAACAACAAAAAAATGAGAATATATGGCAGGATTATGAGGCACTGTTTTAATAGATTTTATTTCTACTTAATTGAAAGGGCTTGTATCTCATGGAGGGATGAAAATTATTCTATTCTATTCCATTCCATTCCATTCCATTCCCTTCTGTTCCATTCCATTCCTTTCCAGTCCATTTCCAATTCATTCTTCTACTCCCTGATTCTTAAGCCTGGCAACAGCCTGCAGGAGGGGGCAGCTGCTCCTGATGTTGCAGCCTTGCGTGGGGTTGGTAATGTGGCTTTTGACCCACATGGGTAGTGAATGCTAAAAAAGCTGTGGATGCAGAGTCAGAGAAGTCAAGAATTATGATCCCGTGGGTCCTTCTGGACCACCAAGTGTTTCTGTTTGTTTTCCCATGAGCATCCTAGTTTAAGATTGTTCAGAGTGGTGGAAATTAGATTGGAAGAAAGATCAGCAATTTGTGTGCATGAGTCTGGGTTCCTACCCCAAGCGGACATGTAAGACAAAGTGCACAGGAAGGGGACATGCATCCTGCCTTCAAGGCCAGGTGGGCATTGGGCCTCTGGTTGCCTTCACTGACAAGTTTCTTGACATTAAATTGGGCATGGGCCAAGAGGAAGAGTCTGGAAAGGATGATAGGTAGCTCAAATGGAGTGTTCCACCCATCTCAGGAGCCCAGGAGGAAGAGGTGGGCTAATCGTAGAGAGACTGTTTTGAGGGGCTTCGATCGTAGCTAACCAGTTCCCAATTATAACCAATCTTTCTCTATGGTCTCCTATATCATTTACTCCATTTATTCTTTTGGTATTCAATAGGTCAATGCTAGTCTAACTTTTCAAAAGCAAGAACAAATTTTAGGGAGAAAATAGAGACAGTGTAGAAACTGTGATTGTCATTCTAGGCATTGGTGTGATGACTAAAGTGTCCCAAGGATGACGTGGAGGCTGGGGTGAAAACCCTATCCTTGAATTGCTAATCTAATTCTCATCAGTTTTTCTGTAGGCAGGTGAATTTACCTCTCTGCTCCTCAGTTTCCTCATGTGTAAAATGTGGGGAATCATATCACACTTGAAGTGCTGCTATGAGAATTAAATGAGATAATGAGGATGAAATAATAGTTGCATAGGTCCTGCCAGCACCTTTTCCTGCCTTGAATTTTGTTGACTTTGGGAAGCCTCCCTGATAAATCAAGGCTGCAATGTGGTACATATTTATTTTACGTTGCTGTATACTACTAGTTAAGTATATATTTTATATTCCTAACCATTCCAGGTAGTTTCTAATGTCTTTGAGAGCACAGCAAATGATTTGTAATTTTTTTGGTGTAGGGTATTGATTCCAGTATGGTGAGTTGCATATGAGTCCATTGATAACTGGAGTGATTTGCTGACTTTCTAAATTTATTAGCATCCATAGTGTATTCCTAGGGAACCCTAAATAAATCACCATGTAACATCTACAGACGTTCTCCAAAGGATTCAGCATTTCTCTTGGAGGCTGGAACCAAGATATACGCTTTGAGAATTTACCTGTCTCCAGAGAGGGTAGCAGAGATCAGGAAGCTGTGGAAAAGACTTTCCTTGCAGGATTTTCTGCAAACACGCCACTCCCTTTGTGGTCCAGGTTCCACCTGTAGTCTGACAATACTGACAATGAGAATGGTAAGAGTAATAGCAATGGCGGTGGCGATGGCTGGCACTTACAATCCTAACTGTGTGCCAGCACTGGGCCAGCATTTACCAGCATTGTCTCACATGATCCTCACAATGACCCTGTGACCTAGGAATAATTATAATCTTTTTTTAAGAGATGAGGAAACTGAGGTTCAAAGATATTAAGTTATTGTCAAGGTCACAAGTAACTTGCTCAAGGTCACAGAGCTGTTAGATCTCAGTATGTATGAAATATGAAGGATGTCTCCAACGCCTTGCTTTGGATTGTGTCTGTACTATAGCAAGAAAACTGGAACGTGTGTGTATACATGCACACATACACACATGTGTATATACATTTTGTATACTGCTATTATGTGATAAACTACATGGAAAGAAACTGCTCATTAATTTTGTTTGATGTATTTCATTCTATCCATAGAATAACCTTTATCTTGACAGAGTAATTTTTTTCTATTCTTTTGGTTTGAATTTTCTCTTTGTGACATTTTTTGTCCTGGGAAAATAACTTTATTCAAGCGGGTTCCTTCCTCCCTCCCTTCTTCTCTTTCTTCTAATACATGGTCAAAGTAGACAGACACAGAGACATTCTCTTCTAATTGGTGTAGAGACCAGGTTAATGATTACATGTGCATAGTAAACTAGTCAAATTCTATGAGAAAGTTGTGAAAAATGTTCACTTTAACATATTTTTGTCTTTTTAAATGTAGAATACTGTATCTGAAAATTTATCTTATACAAATACAGTGGAAGCAATGTGTAAGAGACTAAAGTATACTTCATTAGAGTAAGCTCTAAGAAAAGCCAAAGAAAGAGGATTCTAAGAAATAAGCATTTTAATAGATGTATAGTCCCACTGAGATCGGAGAGTGGTTCACAGAAAGAAGTGGGATGGCTATAATTAACGCTGGATGCAAACAGTGAAAGCAAGGAAGTCTCATTTCATACAGCACCTTCCTGTGCAACTATCATCACTTTTTCTGAAATAAACTATACAGTGTTGGTTTCAGGTTGGTGATTGGAGAACCTAATTCTTGGGACACTTCTCAACCAGGGAGTGCTAAAGCTCTTGAGATAGTGTGAGTGTTAAAGGTTGCCCTTGGCTTTACAGACTTACCGTGATATATTACTGGGCTCTGTTAGGTAAGAGAATTGGTTACTACCTTTTGGAGAGATTTCAGTTTAAATTTGGAATATTCAAGTTAAGAGTGGGGTCCTTTTCCCACTGTTCATTACAAAACAAACAAGTCTCTGGTGAAGTTATTTCCTTTCTCAGAGCCTAGAGAGGCGGGAGCACATCAGTGAAGGCATCATTTCTTGTGGATGAATGTGGTAACTGGATGCTACCTCATTACCGTATGATTTATACTTGGAAGTAGCAGAGAAGATATTTTGGGATCATATACCAGAATCAGTCCCTTCATAACTTCTAATATGGATATGGAGCAAGATTGTGCCATGCCTGAGCCTGCGGTTTCTGCAGGACATACTCATGGGGGAGTCTGAGTAGACTCTGACAGACACTGATGTATATGAAGGAGACATTTTTTAATGCCAACTTTGAAGGTAAAAACAGACTGCAAGCAGCATGCAAGTGGGACTTGCACGTGCAGGTGGGACTTGAGGAAATTGCTTTCTTTTTGGGATCTGGAAAGGAGATGCCAGGGATAGGACCTGGCATCTCCTTTCCAGAGGCTTAGAAGGGATGGGGTGAGCTCAGAGGCATCCTAGACAAGTTTCTAGATGATTGTGATTAATATGCTTCCCACTTTTTTTTTTTTTTTTACAAAAACACTTCCGAGGATCCCTAAGGGCCTTATGTAAATCACTTGGAGGAGTTTCTTATAAACGTGCCTAACAAATTGTCTTCTAACTCATGATATACTAGATTGATCAAGTCCATAAGACCTTTCAAGTGATTGCTAGAACATTTCAGATATACCTAAATACCCCATATAGAGTTTTTGTTTTGAGATGTTATGAAAATTTTTATGAATATTTGTGATTAATTTCATTTTTTCCACCAATTGTTTTATAGTGTGTATGTATATGTTTTCATTTAGGGAAGTAGCCAAAGACCTTATTAAGAAACAGGGAGTACAAGATGGCTTAGGTTTTAGCTCAGCTCTGCCCTGTCCTTCTTGTGGTCATGGGCAAATCAGTTTACTTCTCTGGTCCTCAATTACTTCATCCTAAAAATGACAGAACTGATACCGGTGCTTGGATTTGTATGGATACCTATAAAATACATTATGCTGCTTGCATGCTTTTAATGTACATAGGCTGTTGTGTATCGTTTCCACTCATCATGATGAGGTGGCTACTTTTGCAGGAAAGTGGAATAGAGTGTGAACCAGGATGAAAGGAAAATATAGGAGAGGGAGTGTTGTGCAGACCGATGACAACAGTGTGTCATGAACCCAGCAGTGTTACTAACTCAACTTTCTTCACCCATGGCCCAAAAACTTAAAGCAAAAATAAAGAAGCCAAAAAAGAGAGCTGGTCCAAATAAGTGGTTCCCAATCTTTTTAATCTCATCAACTAATACTATTTCAAAGACAATGTTTGGGAACGGACAAATTATATTTAGTAAGGACATAAAAATCTAGTATATAACCTTCATTTTATGAATAAAATGACATTCAAATACATAAAATATGGGAAGCAATATATTATCAGGAAAAAAGACAGTTATTTAAATTCGATGAATTTACCTTTTGGTAAACTCATTACATTGCCTTTATTTTTATTATTTTTCCTTGGGCTAATAAAAAACTTCATCTTGTGGGATCATGGGTCACAGCACTGCCATTTATAAACCAATGAGTCCTTTCCAGAATTACATTCTATGATTCTTGTTTGTATTTTCTGGGAGAGAACAATTGGGTGATGTTTTCCTAGGCTTGTTTAAAATCCTGAGAATCTAATGTCTGTGGTGTTACTAATGCAGGGATGGGAGGGGAAGAGCAACTCTTTGATGCTTTCTTAGGAGACTAGCTGAGCTGCTCTGTGTGTACGGAGGGAATACATGTTTGAGTGCAGATGCCTTTGGAAACAGTGGGGAACAGAGATGGAACCTTTGTAACCCTGCTGAGATTACCATCTTTAGATCGAGTTTTACAATTAGAATGGTATGAATAACATAAATAAACTGATGGTGATTTACCTTGCTTTTTTATTTCATTTCCTGGAGTTTTATGATTTGAGTTTTGTGAAAATCTCTATTATCAGTCGGCGGGTAGTCCGCCCATCTAAAATTATTTGTTGATTGTCTGAGAAATAATTTTCCCCCAAGGAAGTCCAGCATTGACATAGCACTGATTTAATTGTTAAACCATTTGCTTATTTTTCCATAGCTTTCTGACCATGTGTAGCCCTTCTGTGTTCTGAGGATGCTCAGTAACATTGAACTGGTACTGTCTGTGTGAATTAGTCCTACACTCGAATGTGAAAGCCTGCTTTCTGGGACTCTCCTTTGTGTTTAGGAGGATGATAACAACCAGGCAGTTATCTTCTGGAGGCATAGATGAGAGCCTCCTCTGTCTCATAGTGATTCTCTACATCTGTAAATATATATTTGCAGTATGAGCTTCCATTAGCTGAAGCCAGACATTCTCATGCAGAGCTTCAGTATGTAGAGTGGTACAATAACAAACATCCCTTAAGAGGAAATTAGAAAACATCTTGGAATATTTCTTTTTTTCTTTTTATTTTTCTTTCTTTCTTTTTTTTCTTATCAACTCCTTGGTAAATTTGCAAACCTTGGATTATTTCTGTTAGCACATATGAGCGCTCTAAGCTTTGGACTTTTTCTGGTCAGTCCGTTTAGGCAGGCAAGAGGCCAAAGTTAGTCTTGGCCCAAAGGCACAGCACAGCGGAGAGAGGTTGAGTAAGGGACATGTCTCCCCTTGTTTAAAGTCACATAGGGACCTTAAAAGACATCTCTCTGATGCCTATACCAGGTTACTCTTTTCCTCAAAGAAGAATGTTAAATTCATTAAGCAGAAATTTCCTTCTACTCATCTCCAACTGAATGTTGTATATAATTAAACTTATTGTCACTCCCTTAAAAAAAAAAACAAAAACCTTCTGTGTTGGTAATGGAGTAGCTTTGAAAAACAGCGTCTTTGTTTTGTGAAGACAGGACCCTTCAAAGGTGGGAAAGCAAAGGAAAAGGGTGTGTGATAGACTGAGAAAGTGGTAGCCCAGAAAACGGTGTGTGTGTGTTCAGCCAGGACTTCCAACCTCTGCTCTTCTTGAACTTCCTCTTCTTCCCATAAACAGAGGCTCAGTTTCACTTGAACTAGAACTCTTAAACGTCTTTATCCTGCAAATCCCCAGGTTTCAACCAATGAGACTGTATAATTTTAGCCACTCACAGCAAAATTTTAATCCATTAAAAAAATTTATCTATGCTTTTTACTTTTCAAATCATTTACTAAGTGTAGAGGTTTCTTTCCAAATATTTCTCTCCATTCTCATCATAATTACTTACTCTGGGCCCCCATAACTTCCTGCCTGGACTCTGCTATGATCCTCCTAGCTTGCTTCCTCACTCTGTCTCTCGGTCTTTCCAGTGAATTCCGTGTACTTGTTTTTGGACTTACCTTTCCTCAACCCCCGTTCATATCATCATTTTGCCTAACTTATCCAGCGTCCAGTACATCAAGTCTTAACTCTGCTACTTGGGCTTCTCCCTGGTGCATCTACTCCACATGCATTTCAGGAATGCATCAGGCATGATGCTAAGACCTGGATGTAATAAAAAGATACAAGCCTACCTTTGACAGGCATTGATTCTTGTTGAGGAGAGAGATATATATTATAAAACAGGAAGAAGTTTCTGGAGTTAGGGAACGCTTTGCAAAGGAGGTGACCTTAGAGCTTGGTCTTAAGGGAGTGGAATTTATTAGATAAAAGGGATTTCCAAGAAGAAGGAAGTATGTGAAGAGAGATGAAAGGCCACCAATTTAAGAGCTGACATGATTTCAGAGGTTAGATCAGGATTACTTGAATAGGAGTGGCTGCAAGTGAGACTTGACGGGTAGGAATGACAGTGGCTGAGCCAGGGCTGGCCAAGTGTGGTTCCCATCTTCTCAGCTCTGACCAGGCCCCCCTCCTGCCATCTTGTTCCTTCTCATATCAGGGTCCTCACTCACATTGCCCTCACTAGGAATATGCCATTTTCCCAGATGTTCCTAACTTTTAAGATGCAATTCTCATGCCGCTTGCTCTAAGCAGCTTTCTTAGACTTCTTTGCCCTCTGTACAGTGCCCTCTGTTTCTAAACTGTTTTTTTCTTTTAGAGACAGAGTCTTGCTTTGTTGCCCAGGCTGGAGTACAGTGACACAATCATAGCTCACTGCAGCCTTGAACTCCTGGGTTCGAGCAATCCTCCTGTCTCAGCTCCTCGAGTAACTGAGACTATAGGCACGTACCACCATGCTTGGCTCATTTTTAAGTTTTTTGTGGAGACAGGGTCTTGCTATGTTGCCCAGGCTGATCTCAAACTCCTGGCCTTAAGTGATCTTCCTGCCTTGGTCTCCCAAAGTGCTGGGATTACAGGCATGAGCCACCACATCTGGCTAAACTTTTTTTTTTGATAGTGGAATATACATAACAATATTTATCATTATAACCATTTTTAAGTGTACAGTTCAATGGCATTAAGTACATTCATAATGTTGTACAACCATCACCACCATCCATCTCAAGAATTTTTTTCTTATCTTCCCCAACTGAAGCTCTATAGTCATTAAACACTAACTTCCTGTTCCCTCTTTCCACCAGCCCCTGGCAACCATTGCTCTACTTTTTGTCTCTATGAATTTGACTACTCTAAATGGAATCATACAATATTTGCCTTTTGTGACTGGCTTCTTTCACTTAGCATAATGTCTTCAAGGTTCATCCATGTTATGGCTTGTATCAGAATTTCCTTCCTTTTTAGGGCTAAATAATATTCCATTGTGTGTATGTACCACCTTTTATTTATCCATTTGTCTGTCAATGGAGACTTGTGTTGCTTCCATGCTTTGACTATTGTGAATGATGCTATGATGAGCATGGGTTACAAATACCTGTTTGAGTCACTGCCTTCATTTCTTTGGAGATGTTTCTAAACTTTTGAATGATTATTTTAACCTATGTTACACAGTTTGGTACAAAATCATTTATTGTCTCATTTACTGCTGATATTATTTTATAATGCTACTGAACACGTACTAAGTGGTATGGGATGGGCACCTCATGTATAGCAACAACCACAGTGACTAATACTTATTGAGCACTTACTATGTACTAGGCACTGTTCTGAATGCTTCACATGTAGTAACATATGTAATCCTCAGAATGCCTCATGAGAAGGATGCTTATCATCCCCATTTTACTGATAAGAATACGGAGGCACTGAGAAGTTATGCAACTTACCCAAGGACACACAACTAGTAAGAGGTACGTATTATTAACTCTCATAGCAACTCAGAAAGGCATATATTATCATTTTCATTTATTCAGATGAGAAAATTATTGCTCAGAGAAATTAAGTAGCATACCTAATATTACACAGCTAAGAAGCTCTGGAGTTCAAACGCAACCCTGGTTTACCTGACTCCCGTTCCCATGATCTTCCCACTGCTGAGTGTCATTTTATTTTATTTTAATTTTTACTAGATTGCACATTCTTGAGAGAAGAAAATTTTCCTTCTGCACACTGCACATTTCCTGGTGCATAGCCAATGATCACTAAGTATTTGATTTCTCATTGTTAGGTTAATAAGTGGATGAATGTATAGGATTCAAGGAAAGGATAGTATAGTTTCAAATGAAGACTTGAGGAGTTCGAGGACAGGGGAATGGAAAGAAAACATTTAAAATAATACTTTAACAAAAAAATTAGAGCTTGATTACCATTGTTTTTCAGAATCTGTGAGTGTGTTAAATATGCTGCATTCCATGCAAAACCAAAAAAAGCCATTGATTATTCACAAGAGTTCCACTGCTCTTGTGAATTATTAAAATTTGCTAATGAGATGAGAAGCAGACCAACACTCCCATCAGGCTGCTGTTTCTGCTCCTGCCATGAAGGGACCTTTTCTGTTACGAGGGGAGAGGCTGGGGGGAGTCAGGCTGGGAGGGAATGGCTGACAGGGAGAGTCAGCATGCGGGTGGATGGCCCCAGAGGGAGGAGGGCACGCGTGAATTGAGAAGTAGGATCCATCCATTATATAAAAATAAACAATAAGCAACTTTTGAATCGCAGTGCCGTATTTCCTTCTGGGATTCCAATGACTACACAAACCACTTGAGCTTCATTTTTACGGTTTATGAAGCTCAAGGGAATTATACACTCATAATTTATAGTTGCTGGTTCCACAGAGTGTTTATGGCCCCGTATGCTATGTATGATGGTATCGTGTGCATGCCTGTACACAGGGTTTAATTAATGACCTGGAGATTATCCTTGGCCTGACTTATTGCTGTCTCTGTGTTGGAAAACATGTGCTCACATGCTGAAGAATAAGAGTAGTTCAAGGCCAAGAGCAGTAGCCTTGGAATTTGGAATGAAATTCCATGCCACCGTGTGGTTATACCAGTTGCAGAACTGATCTTTGGAATTCTACATGTGTTGTGTGCCTTTCCAGCTCATCCTCTAAGCTTTTGCAGTTAGTGAAGCAATTAAAAGTTAAATTAGATTTTGAGTCACTCTGATTCTATTTCTTTCCTATATTTTTTGGAGAGTGCACTGGACATAAAAGTTACAATTGATTTTTTCAGTTACTCTTTCTTTTCAGAAGCAATTAGCCTTTTCCATTTCCTGCAGTTGGGGGTGAGTCCTGTAGTGGACCTGTGCAAGGATGTCTTTTGGGATATGAAGAGAGGAGGGGAGGTCAGGGTTGCATGTTGTGATTTTATTAAGTTTTTCTTCAGAGTAGCTCTTGCTAGAACTGGATTTTAGAATGTTAAGCTGGCTAGGCATTGGCACGTGTGAAAATAAAAAAAGAGAATGTTAAGTTGGAAAGTGACTTAATTAGATTGAGTTTGATAGTTTTCAATCTTTAAAAAAATCTATAGATCCCTTCTTTCCAGAAAAGAAGCCAACAGATAGAACAGGTAGAAGAGTAGCTGCCCTAATCCCTCTGGCCCCTGAGAGGCAGTGCGGTGCAGGGGTTAAAAGGATAAACTGTTGTGTTAGATTGCTTGGATTCAGGTCTCAAGTTTTTCCCACTTACTAGATGGGAAAGTTACTTAACCTCTTTGTACCTCAGTTTCTCCATCTATAAAAGGGGGATGATAAGAATAGAACCTACCTCGTGGGGTTATTGTGAGGAGTGAAGAAAGCGTTCCTGTTCTAAGGGAACTGCTAGAGCAAAGCCTGTGGACTGTACCAAGAGTGTTTGAAGAATCACAGGTAGTCTCGTGTGCTGGAGAGGAGTGTGAGGGGGTGGAGGGGTAAGAGAAGATGAGGTACATGTTGGGGAGAGATCACGCACAGTTCTGTTATTCTGAGTGCGGTGGCTCCCCACTGCAGTGTTCTGAACAGAGGAACTCTGTGCTTGTAAGAACAGCTCGCTCTGGCTGCGCTTGAGAATGAGTGTAGAAGCAGACTTGTTAGGAGGCCGGTGCATGGACCCAGATGCGAGGTGATGTTGGCTCAGGCCACACCACAGTGACAGTGATGGATGGAGGGAGCGAGAGAAGGTCAGATCCTGGATATATATTTTGAAGGGAGCACCGATAGGCATTTCTGACACATTGGGAATGAAGTATAAAGAATGAGATAAGTGCGTTAAGGATGGTCATCTGTTCGTAGGGTCTGTAAGATGCCCAGGCTGATCACATAGCCCATGAGCCTTCTTTTAAGGTTGGGAGAAGTGAGATACACAGAAGAGTGACTTGCTCCAGCTCCCAGTAGCAAGGAGTGGCAGCACCTGGTCTAGGAGGCACAACTCTACCTCTCTTTTCCATTCACAGTCATTTGTTTTCTTTGGTTAATCTTCTTCCTCCTTTAACTGCACAGAGCTAGGTGCCTGCCATGGTGGTTTGAATGTGTGCCACCAAAAGCACGTGTTGGAACTTAACCCCCAATGCAGCGGTGTTGGGATGTGGGGCATGATGGGAGGTGTTTATGTCACGAGGGCTCCACCTTCGTGAATGGATTAATGCCAATTACAAAAAGGCTTGAGACTGGGAGTTCCATCTCTTGCCCTTTCTTGCCTTTCCACCTTCTGCCATGGGATAATGCAACAGAAGGCCCTTGCCTGGTGCTGGCCCCCTAGTCCTGGACTTCCTAGTCTCCAGAACTGTAAGCCAATTAATTTCTGTTCATTATAAATTACCCAGTTTGTGGCATTCTGTTGTAGCCGCACAAAACAAACTAAGACTGCTCCTCCCCAACCCTTTCCACATCATCCTGTGTTTGCTTATCCCTGTCACAAAATTATTCCCCTCTCTATTTTATAATTGCCTGTTTTCTATCTCTCTCAGGAGGTAAACTCTTTGAGGATCCCTAGCACAGTACTTGGCACATAGTACGTGCTTAATAAATGTTTGTTGTAGGAAGAAATAAACAGGGATCTTCAAATTGCCTCTCTTCTCATTACGGCCATTCTAAAATCTCATTGTTGTTCCTTTATGGTTTTTCTTTTTTCACTGACCTTCCTTCTGTTCAGTGTTTTCTTTATGTCTCTTTTTTTCTCTAGACTCTTTACTTGAGTTTGCTTCATGCTTTCTATTTAAGATTTTCCCTAGAGCCTGTCACATTGAAGGAAAAAGTCCTTTGATTTTCATTTTAAATTACATCTGTTAAACAGTAACACATCAGAAAGTAAGGCATTTGATATTTTACATCTCTCTTTTTACTTTCTTTTAGCTCCTCGACATGTCTCTTGGGGGGCATACAAGTTCAGAGCATCTTGAAATTCTGCCAGAAATGTGGCGCAGTTGCAGCGGTGTGCATAGTGCTTGAGTGTGTGGAGTGCAGCTGGATAATGCAGAATTTACTCATGCCCACAGTGTGACGCATCTCTCTAAACCCAGTCCTCTCTTTTGCCATTACTCTTAGTTGAACATTTGCTATAAAAACCACCAGGTGTCAACAATCTAGGAAACCATGCCCGGACTAAATCGTCTCAGGATGAGGGTGCACCTGTTGGAAGCATCGTCCAGAACTGCTAGTTGCTGAAGCTGCAAATTCACATAACCCTTGCTTTTAGCTAAATTATTGCTCTGAGTCCTGCAGGCTACAAAAAGACAGAATCAGGTTAGAGTACATAATGAGTAAAACATTTATTACTTTAGGTGTCATGAAAGATATTTTTATTCTTATTTATTCTCTTGCATATTATTTTTTGAGGGTTATGTGAGTCTTTTTATTGTCTTTAGAAGGGCTGTGAGCTAACAGAAGATGATTTGTTATCATATTTTTGGCTTTATGATTTATTGATCATAGCCTCATTCTTCTAAATTCAATCATAAAATAATAGATAATATTTATAGCCTGGCATTGTGCTGAGTATTCTCTATGCATTCTTTTATTTAATTCTCACAACAATCCTAAGGTAGATGCTATTATTATTTCCATTTTACAGCTGAGGTATGAAGTTATGTAATTGGCCCTGTGATGGTTAATTTTATGTATTAATTTTGCTGGGCTAAGGGATATTCACATAGCAGGTAAAACTTTATTTCTGGGTATGTTTGTGAGGGTGTTTCTGGGAAGAGATTAACATTTGAATTGGTAGATTGAGTATAGATCACCCTCACTCATGTGGACAGGCACCATCAATCCATTGAGGTACCAAATAGAAAAGACCTTGACTATTGGTCCTTCTGGTTCTTGGGCCTTTAAACTGGACTGGGAGTTCTACCCTTGGCCCTTCCGGTTCTTGGGCTTTCAGACTTGAACTTGGAACTATGCTACTGGCTTTTCTGGTTCTCCAGCTTGCAGACAGCAGATCCTGGGACTTCTCAGCCTCCATAATCATATGAATGAATCCCTTAAATAAAACAAACAAACAAAAAACTCAGCAATGGTACACTTAAATGTATTCATTTAATTGTGTGTAAATTTTTACCTCAAAATAAGAAGTAAGTAATTGCTAAAAAAAGAAAAAAAAAGTAAATTTCTTTCTCTAAATCTCTATATATCCTATTGGTTCTGTTTCTCTGGAGAAGCTTGACTGCTACAGGCCCCATGATACTATCTGTACAGCCAGGACAGACCAGGTATCAACAAATGTCATTTGCATATCTGCAGGCTCTATGGTATTATGTTAGCTCATGTTCAGTTTTTACTTATATATATATTTTAAATTATAATTCTTTTGTGGGTACAGACTAAATCTCAAAAAGCCTTAAGGTTAATTTGTGTTTAATATGACATATAGTAGTTTATAAAAATTGCCAACATTTATATACCACTGTAGCATTCACAAAATGCTTTTATAAAAATTATAGCCCTTAATTTTAGTGTTCTGTTGACATTCAACCTATTCTCCTATTACCAGAATCATATTGGTCACCTTAAATGCAGAGAAAAGCTCCCTGTCCCTCCTTTTCCTTTTTAATTTCTCCCAATGCCCATCTCTTCCCATATTTGTTTTATAATATTCAAAATAATTTCATATTTATTACTCCATTGAATCTTCAAACTGGTTATCTGGGGTAGATGTTATTCTTCCCATTTTGCTGTTGAAGAGGTTGAGACTTAAAGAAGTGATTTGACCATCTGTGAGATGAAGCAGAAGGGAAAGCCATGAAGATTAGAAGTGTGGGAAGGACTCAACCCATCGCTGTTGGCAACGGGGCCTCAATCCAGGGAACATGGCCTCTAAAGGTTGAGAACAACCTCTGGATTTGCCAACCACTTCAATGAACCTGGAAGCATATTCTCCCCAAGAACCTCCAGAAAGGAACCCAGCCCTACTGACGCCTTGATTTTAGCCTTGTAAGACTCTCATGAGAGGACCAACTGAGTTATGCTATGTCTGGACTCCTATCCATGGACTTTGTGAAATAGTAAGTTTATTGTTTTACGCCACTAAGTTTATGGTATTTGTAACAGCAACAACAGAAAACGAATGCAATCACATAGCCATTTAAGGACTCAGATGATCCCAAATTCCATGCTGTTTCCACTGGCTGCCTGGGTCAACACCCAGTGCTGTGATCTTCTTACGGTGGGAGGGGCATCCATCCCAGTGAGTGCACAAGATGATCCATTGAGGTAAAGAAAAGAATACATACAATCTAAACTTTAAAACTTTTAGTTCTTTTTAGGTTTTATAATATAATTAATGTATTAGTGTAGCAGAATATTATATAATTTGCATATGATATGTTGCCTGCTCAATTTTTTTTTTTTTTTTTTACTGATAGCATGGCATGATCAGAAAGTTAAGTTAAATAGTGATTTAGAGGAGAGCAGAACATAGAGTCAGTGTGCACAGTGGAGAGCTCACAGTACTTGGAGTTGGAGCCACAGATTTTATTTCCATCTATGACGGTAATTAGCACAGTGACTTTGGCTAAGCCACTTAATATCTCTGGCTTGCATTTAGTCATGGAACTTGAGGTAGGCATTCTGGATGCTCCCTGAGCTTTCATTGAGGATGTGGAGAGGCCACGTGGACCTCTAAATCAGTAATTACCATCTCTGAACTATGTCTTCATTCTGAACCTCTGTTTTTCACGTCTTCACTACTCCCTTAGTGTCCTATGTTGGAAACCTCACACCCATATCCAGCCAATTGCTGAGCTGTCTTGAGTCTACCTCTCTAGAGTCAATAGGAGTCATCTTGCTCTCTGTTTTCTTATGGCTGAGGGTTTAGTTTAGGTTCTCATTAGCAGACTTGGATTATTGGCCCAGCCTCTTCACTCATCTCCTCATCCCCAAGTTCCACACTGCTGTTCGCTCTCTGTCCAAAACATAAGCCAACATAGTGCATCCTCATGAAAACCCCCTTTTCCTTCACACTGCTTTTAGTGAGGGCCTGTGGAATCTGGCCCTTGTCATCATTACATTTTGTCTGAGGAACAAGATGTGCACTTGTGGCAGTAGCCTTTTGTTATCTCTGGAGGACATGAGTATAATGGTGGTAGCTGGATAGGGTACAACAGTACCTAGGTGAGGGAGCCTCCAACACTGGGATTGCTTAGGATAACTAGTCAGAGATTGAGGGTGACTAGCTACAGTCATCTCCAGGATCTTTAATTTCTGCCTTCTTTTCTACTTTCTATTTTTAAACATATCATTTTTACCAACTCTTCCACTAAAATATACAGAAGAGGAATGAAAGTAAACCCTTGAGAATATGCAAAATCATGGGGAGAGCTCTGGAGATACTGTCTGTGTCAAGAAACCAGGAGGTATCATGTATATAAGCTTTGATTTCCAAATACTCAATTTTTGGGCCTGAGATCTTTTAGGTCATTAGGCTATAATTTTTTTTTTTTAAATTTAGGGGGTACAAGTGTTTTTAGTTGCTTGGACAAATGGCATTGTGCTGAAATCAGGACTTTCAGTGTACCCATCACTACAATAGTGTACATTGTCCTCAATAGGTAAATTATATCCCACCCCCCCTTCTTAGTTTCAATGTCTGCTACTGCTCTTTATGACCACATATATCCTTCATTTAGCTCCCATTTATAAGTGAGAACAGGTGGTGTTTGTTTTTCCATTCCTGAGATACTTCACTTAGGAAAATGGTCTCCAGTTCCATCCAAATTGCTGCAAAAGACATTATTTCATTCTTTTTTATGACTGAGTAGTACTCCATGGTGCATATATGCCACGTTTTCTTTATCCATTCATCAGATAACGGGCACTTAGGTTGGTTCCATATCTTTGCAGTTGTGAATTGTTCTGTGATAAACATTCGGGTGCAGGTTTCTTTTTTTATAAAATGACTTCATTTCCTTTGGTTAGATACCCAATAGTGGGATTGCTGGATCAAATGGTAGGTCTAGTTTTAGTTCTTTAAGGACTCTCCATACTGCTTTACATAGCAGTTGTACAAGTTTACATTCCCACCAATAGTGTATAATAAGCATTGCAACTGCACCAACATCTATTTTTTTTTTTGACTTTTTAATAATGGTGATTCTGACAGGGGTAAGGTGTTATCTCATTGTGCTTTTAATTTGCATTTTCCTGATAATTAGTGATGTTGAGCATTTTTTCATATGTTTGTTGGCCATTTGTCTGTCTTCTTTTGAGAAGAATCTGTTCATGTCTTTTGCTGACTTTTTGATGGGGTTATTTTTTTTCTTGCTGATTTGTTTGTGTTCTTTGTAGATTCTGGATATTAGCCCTTTGTTGGATGTACAGTTTGTGAATATTTTCTCCCATTCTGTAGGTTGTATATTTACTCTGTTGATTATTTTCCTTGCTGTGCAGAAATATTTTAGTTTAATTAAGTTCAATTTATTTATTTTTATTGTTGCTGTATTTGCTTTTGGGGTCTTAGTCATAAATTCTTTGCCTAGGCCAATGTCTAGAAGAGTTTTTCCTACATTTTCTTCTAGAATTTTTATGGTTTCAGGTCTTACATTTAAGTCTTTAATCCATCTTCAGTTAATTTTTATGTACAGTAAGAAATAGGGATCCAGTTTCATTCTTCTGCTTATGGTTATCTGGTTTTCCAAGCACCATTTGTTGAATAGGGTGGCCTTTCCCCAGTGTATGTTTTTGTCTACTTTGCCAAAAATCAGTTGGTCATAGCTATATGATTTTATTTCTGGGTTCTCTATTCTCTTATATTGGTCTATGTGTCTACCTTTATGTCAGTATCATACTGTTTTGGTTACTATTGTCTTGTAGTATAATGTGAAGTCAGGTAATGTGATGTCTCCAGATTTGTTCTTTTTGCTTAGGATTGCTTTGGCTATTTGGGATCTTTTTTAGTTCCATATGAAGTTTAGGATTATTTTTTATAGATCTGTGAGAAATGATGTTGGAATTTTGATGGAAATTGTATTGAATCTGTAAATCACTTGGGCAGTATTGACATTTTAACAATGTTGATTTTATTGATCCATGAGCAAGGGATGTTTTTCCATTTGTTTGTTTTATCTATAATTTCTTTCATCAATGTTTTATAATTCTCCTTGTAGAGATCTTTCACCTCTTTGGTTAAGTATATTCCTAGGTATTTTATTTTATTTGTAGCTATTATAAATGATATTGAATTCTTGATTTCACTTTCAGCTTGACTGTTATTAGTATATAGAAATGCTATTGATTCGTGTGCATTAATTTTGTAAACTGAGACTTTACTGAATTTATTTATCAATTCTAGGAGTCTTTTGGCGGGGTTTTCTATAATAGTTGTAAGTTCATATCATCAGAAAACTGGGATAGTTTGACCTCTTTCCTGATTTGGATGCCCTTTATTTCTTTCTTTCACCTAATTGCTCTAGCTAGAATTTCTAGTACTATGTTGAATAGAAGCGGTGACAATGGTTGTCCTTGTCTTGTTCCATTTTTTAGGAGGAATGTTTTCAGCTTTTTCCCATTCAGTATGATGTTGGCTGTGTGTTTGTCATCTATGGCTTTTATAATTTTTTTTTTTTTTTTGAGTCATTGTCTCACTCTCTTGCCTGGGGTGAGTGCCATGGCGTCAGCCTAGCTCACAGCAACCTCAAATTCCTGGTCTCAAGCAATCCTACTGTCTCAGCCTCCCAAGTAGCTGGGACTACAGGCATGCGCCACCATGCCCGGCTAATTTCTTCTATATATATTTTTAGCTGTCCAATTAATTTCCTTCTATTTTTTTGGTAGAGGTGGGGTCTCACTCTTGCTCAGGCTGG
>CAUYSK010048692.1:0-21058 GCA_963575035.1 Avahi laniger | reverse complement strand
TTTATTTGGCTCATGACTCTGGTGGCTCAAAAGTCCAAGATTGAATGGAAGGTGTATCTGATGAGGGCCTTAGGGTATTTCAGCTCATGTCAGAAAGTAGAAGGGGAGTGGGTGTGTGCAAAGAGAGTACTTACTTTTTCTGATTTCAGCTCCTAATTGTGTCTAAATTGCCACATGATTCACATATCATCTATAAATTGACTTTAAATCCTTAGTTATTGCTATGGCTTGGATGTGGTTTATCCCCACCAAAACTCACATTAAAATTTGATCCCCAGTGTGGAAGTGTTAGGAGGTCAGGCTGAGTGGGATATATTTGGGTCATGGGTGGATCTCTCATGAATAGGTTAATGCTCTCCTGTGAAGGTGAGTTCTCTTGAAAATGGACCTTATACCGCCCCTAGAGAATGAGTGGTAAAAAAAGAATTTGGCTTCCTTGGTCTCTTTATTTTGCTTCCTTTCTTGCCATGTGATCTCTTAGCAGTCTGCTATAATCAATTGAAACTCAATCTATGATACAAGAGAAAATAAAGTTAAAAACATACAACATAGGAATAGCAATAAAAAGTAAAGAACTAGAGAAAGAAAATGATGCTGAAGAAATCTTTTTAAAAATAGTTCTAAAATGACATCTATCCAGATTGGAAGGTTGCGTAGGGGGCCTTCAGGGGAGGGAGAGATTCTGAAATCAGAAATGTGGTGTCATGAGCTTTTAATCTATGTATGTGGCAGGTGATGACTGATTATTATAAAGATTTGTTTTTGCCTTTAAAAATTAAATTTTAAACTTAACTATCTTTGAAATTGTCAGTATCATTTAGGAGAACTTTGAGAGACTTCTTTGAGGCTTAGTGTGTTTTGGAAATTCAATTAGCAATTCACTGCTTCATGAGCAAGTTTCTTTTATTATTAAAGCTACTGCCTGATTGTAACTTAGGTGACTTTTGAAAAACTGTGCCAATTACATCTGGAGATTTGTGCATGTTATCCATTCAATGTGGACAATTTCATAGAGAAGTCAAATCTGCATTCAAGGATTCATTAAGCAATGGAAAGCTCATCAACTCAGCATCCACAGAATTGGTATGTTAAGTCTTGAAATGGAGAATAAAATCCTAAATATCATCTCAGACTCAAGAACTCAGTTTAATTTCTTGAGGGGATTATCTTCCAAAATGGATCATTCAGAATGGACAAAATGTCGTATAATAGTCTTGAAGGAAATTAGGTTTCTCTCTGTGTGTGTGTATGTGTGTGTATGCACATTTAAGGACATCTTACAGTAATATTTAATTGAGACTTCCAGAGTCTCACAGTGCCTTTATACAGAGTTGGGAGAAAGACAAGTTTAAATCTTTAATATTCTAATTCCATGTCCAAAACAATTGTGCATTTTTTTCTTTCAAAAGAAAGTTTGCCATTTGCAGAAAAGCAGTCAGTAAGTAATTGATATATTTCAGCCATAGACTTTCTGGTTCATCTAAGTGCAACTAAATGCATTTCTGATTAAGGCTTGGATCACTCCTAAGATTTCTTATCAGTAATTTCAGTAACTTAATTCAATGGAAACTTATTAAAGGATGGAGTCTAAGTTGAAATACATGTATTTAGACACTGGAATACAAATTATGACCATCAGTGGTCATGAACTGGTAGCATAAAGGATGATTCCTTCCCTTGGATGTGTTTTCTTCTTCCTGAAGAATTTTCAGAAATAATTTTGGGCTTAATTTAATGATTTGGGTGCAGTATGCACCCCACCATACCTCAGAGTGCCCGTCATTCCCGATTGTCTCAAACAAGCATCCTTAGCAATAATTATGTTAGCTATTTGACTCCTGAAGGAATTTGATTTTATTGGCAAGATCCACTACTTTCAGAACCATAGCAATTACTGGGGGGTGGGGTGAATGCTTATGAAACAGATGAATAATTCAGGGAGAAAAATAGGGTTATCTCCTAACAAGTTATCTAAGGAAGAGCCATGGTTGGAGAAGAAGTGGGTGAACGTGGGTTGCTGGGGTTTGGAAGACCTCATGGAAGCCTGGCTTTGGCTGTGTGAGTGGCACATGGAAGGATGGAGAGGAAGACAGAGTGTGGTATGTCAGAGTGTGAAGAGCTGGGAAAAGTCCACTGCATCCACATGGGGAAAAGTGGAGGCTTCTAGATAGACCCTTCCCTGGCAACATTGAATAGGTTCACAAAGGGCTTTGAAAATACAATCTTTAACTAAAATATTTAGTTACAGGGTGCGTGGCTGCATGTTCTTTGTACCAGGGTTTCAATGGATCCCATATACTCAGTGATGTCAGTGATAAATAGGCCACTCAGCACAGTAAAGAAGGAATATAGAGGAGATTGGGGACCAGCATTTTAGGACAAATAATCTGATATTGGAAATATTTGACCTTTACAGTCATGGACACAGCCTGACCTTAACAATTAGGTTAACATGTCTGTTTACTTCCTCTTTGACGAGGAAATAACTTCCTGAGGATAAACTAACTTCCTCAGGAAGTCCCTGACTTCCCAAGGCTGTTAGACTAATTAAGAAATAAGCAGAGAAAAGCATTTTAGTTGTAAAGGGCATTCCTATGCACCCTATATACTTAAAAAACATAGACTGTCCATACCATGGATGTATAAGTAGTTTAGAAATTATTTGTAAATCACTTAGAGATGATTGAAGAATTGTTGTGAGGAGTAAATGCTATGGAAAGTAGGTAGCAACACAGGAAATAATTAGAAATATAACCAAGAAATTTGCTGCTGTTTATAACTGCTGCTGTTTTCAAAGTTGGGGTGGGTCACCTGATACACTGAGGGACACTTATTCTTCTAAAGAACTGGACGTGTTTGGGTATGTGAATTTTTAGATGTGGGCTGTAGAAAACCAGATTTCTCTGCACAGTAGCGAGATTCTGAGCTGCAAAGGAAGAATGCATTGGAGATATCCAGGAGTGTGGAGGAGGAGATGGACCCACAAAAGATGGGGATGATAGAGGGAGGTATTTCCAACATCTTGGGGGTAGCGGTCCCCAAGGCGTCACCTTCCTGCATCGCTGAAAATATTTAGTCGAGTCTCTGATGGGTTTGGATTTCCTGTGGAAATCAGTGAAGGACTGGATTTTGAGACTGTTCACCTGCCTTTTGTGTAGTCACCTGACTTACCCAGATACAGCTAAAGCAATTTCTGAAGAATCTGTCTGTTAACACTCCCTTACTATTACAATGTACACAAATTCAAGCATTCTATTATGCTTATCTTTCATCATATATAACAGTATTTTATATAACATATATTTATGCAGTTTATATTAACTATTTTTTGAGAATAATTTTGAACTTACATTTTTCACATTATTAATAATTACTATTATTTTGGATGCTTAACTTTTTAGGACTTCTTCTGTGGAAAACCTTTAAGCCTCTCCTCAGTACTTTTAGCACTTTCTTTTCTTCTGTAAAACCACTGTTGGTTTTGGCCACAAAATAATGCTCTGGACCCACCTTAGTTATTTTTTTCCTACACAAAACACAGAATCATTCCTGCAAATAGTCTGAGTCCTTTTCATAGAAAAATATATTTGAGACATAAATCTGGGAATCACTGGGTTCGTACTGCTGTGGGCTCACTTTTAGCAAGGTTAGAGCTGGAGAAAATGTGTTTATTTAAGGTAGCAGTACACATGGATTTGATCAATTTATAATATTGGCTATTACAGATTCTTCTATGATACTTATATTCTTTTATTATGAAGTTGCATTGGCCACAAGGCTTTATGCTATTCAACAATCAAACAATAACTTGTGTTGATCTGTAAATATGCCTAGACATGCATGATTCACAACAGTGATAGTAACAGGCTACATCTCAATTAAGAGAGCCACTTCATGAGAGTTTTGGGCATGCTTTCAATTGATACTTCTGTGGTATCATTTCTGCACTTGGTTGAACTTTTTGAAGAAAGAACTGTGTTTTATCTAGCTCTGTAAACTCAGTGGCTACCATAGTATTTGACATTTAATAAATATTTGGTAAATGTTTATTGAATGAATGAATATGTTCTTTTTCAAGATTTTAAGAAAGAATAGCTCTTAACTTTTCCAACTATAGTCATAAAGACTGATTAACTTTCCCACTCCTAATCATAAAGATTATGACCTCAAAATCTATGCAAAATCAAGATAATATGTGACAGGTGTTGTTACTTTTTAGAAAAAAAGATTAATGCTACTGTTTATGGAAAGTTGAAGTACATCATGGGAATATTTGACAATGATTTGCTTTGATTTGCCTTTCGTGTTAAAAAAATAGCTTCTTAAGCAGAATAGACAGTTTGAAAGGAAGATGGAACAAAAGGATAATATCTCTAGTTTCTGTGTTTTCATTTATTTAATAAATTTTAGCCCAAAAAATTATTTGTTGTCTATGAGTACTGTATAAATAACCACTGTCTCTCAGAAATATTTTTAACATTCTAGATCACCAAATGAGATAAATTTAGAAATCTAAAATTCTAAGGCTGTTTAATCTTCCCACCTCAATTTTAAGGGCAGAACAAAATGTTCTGTTTCACCAATTTAATTTTATTAAATCCTTTTTCAATCTCTTTTAACCTCAATACATTGAATTGTTTCAATTCTTTACCTAATGATATCTCAAAGTACCAAATTAGAGGTTATGGTTTTTTAACTGATGCAATTCAAGAAGTAACTTTCACTTTATTGGCACAAAACATGGCTAAATTGGCTAGTTAATAAACATGCTCACTTTTTTTTTTTGATTCACTGATTTGTTATGAAGGAAAGGTTAGAAGAAGCATCCCTAGGGGAGAAAGTAATATCATTCTTTCCTGGTTTTATTTTAGAATTATTCTAGAACCAGCCTTGACTTCAGATTATCAAGCTATGTACTGTTTCCCAGAAACTGGGACACTATAAATCTCATATATTTTGTTTAGCTGGGTTGGAACTAAATAGGACAGAAATTGGGAAATGAATTTATCCAATCTCAGGAATTTACAAAGGTCTAAGTTCTGGTTAATGGATGCACTTGAAAAGCAAATAAGAGGTTGAATTTATCATTATTGTGAAAACAAAAGCTGTGAAATGAAAATTTTGAGTTTTTTCTATTTTTCTCTTCATTTTTGTTGTGTTTTACAAAGTATTTGTGTATTTTAAAGTATTTGACAGTTTTGAAAAATACTGGTCCTTTCCAACTAACAAATTGAGAAGCTCCACTTCTAGAACTCACTCTCTTATCTTACCACATATTATATCCTTCCTTGGGTGCCCTGGACTCTCTTTATGGAAGAGGATCACCTATAACTATATACTCTGAGTTTTTAGACTGAATTGCAGATCAGATTTATTATTTGCTTGTTTAATATATGACTGCTAAGCTCCTGGATAGAGCGATTTTTTTAATGGTCAATTAACATCCCTAATATGACTGCTGTTTCATAACATCTTATCAATATTTATTTGTCATGTTTTTTAGCACTTGCATTTTATAATGAAGTATTCTTTGATTGCATTAACAGTTCAAGGTCTCTTACAGTGATAGGGAGCAATTTGTGTTTGGCAAATGTTAGAAAACAAATACATCAAAGCAGGGAATCACTTAAAGATTACTTCAAATACTGTGAATGTATTTTTGTTTTTTTTTGTTTTTTGTTTTTTGTTTTTTTTTTTACTGAAATCATGTCATTGTACATTTTATTCTCCAATCTTTTGAAGAAGAGCCAAAACCTTTTCTTTGAATATGTGACTACTGTTTGGGGTTCTGTGTTGTTTGTTCTTGCATAAATCATATAGCAGCATATCCTTTGTGATTCTGAGTCTTGATGTCTTTTAACTCAGTAAGCTGAAATATACTTTTATTGTTTGAAAATAACAGTTCTAATAGAAAGATTTGGGGGAATACAATATAAAAATGGCATATTATATACTTATTCAGAAATCTAAATATTTGAAATTAGAAATAGTGTATTTTTATTATGCTAATAGGAGAAAGAAGCAGAACTGTGGGGTTTTGTCGAATCTATGAATGAGGCAACCTTATATGTTGGCAGAGAGTTATGAGTGATGGTCAGCCCAGCTCCTCAAGTGCTTTAGTTCTCATCGTGCTAATAAAGGACATCCAATAAATTCAGACATTCTTTGCTGGGAGTTCTATCCCTCAGAAGTTAGAAAAAGTAACAGTGAAAAAGATTATAAAATAAAAACATGAGAAATGAAATTTTGCTCATATAATTGAGACAATTTCCAGCGGGAAGAAATTGGAGCTGGTGTGAATGGCTCTCCTGTGAGCTCAGATTTTAAAGCTCCTGTACAAGGGGAAAGGCAGGCACAGAATCAAGGGGTAAGTAACACCAAGCCTTTAGAGACAGTGTCAGGAGGAGGAACACCATAAATGAGCTGAGACAAACAAAAATGAACAAGCAAAAAACCATAAAAAAGCAGATTGTTTGAAGCTATATAAACAGGTAAAGTAGGAAGGATAGCAAAGAAAGTATAAGGCAATGAAAAAAGTGTCATATAACAGATGACAGAGGAAAATCAGAACAGCACAAACATTGTCTTCCATTCTTTCCATAGCAAGGAGCATGTCTTTATAAATACTGAAAGGCATAATAGTAGCAACAGCTGACCATAGTAGTGCTTACTATGTGCCGGGCACAGTTCTAAATGCATTACTTACATTATCTCATTTAACCCCAGAACCCATGAGGAAGGTGCTATTATTAGAACCACTTTAAAAACCAGGGACTGGTGCAGAGTGTCAGTAATTTGCTCAGGGTGATACAGCTGTAAGTGCCTTGAACTAAGGCACTGTTTCCTGGACTCCATTCTTCATAGTAGAACTCTGTGATTCAAAACTGCAGCCCATAAAAAGTGATGAGATATTTTAAAAAGAATTTTTAAAATGAGTGCACATCAACAAGGCTGGACCAATCACAGTGCAAAGGACTGAAAGAATTGGAGGTAAACCAACTAGCTGATTTTGAAAAATGGGGCAAGTGTAAACTCCTGACATCACAGCCTGTTTAAGTCCAATTCCTTCATTCAGCTAACGTAGTTTAACACCTACTATACGTCAGGCACCATGCAAAGTGGCATTAGGTGCCAACCTCACCCTCCAGAAGCTCGATCTATGGCAAAGACAAACGAAGGAGAACTATAATTCAATTTAATGTGATGCTTAGAAACCAGGGTGGACCCAGAGGAAGGGTGCAGCCATATCTGGGGAAGTGGGGATCTTGCAAAGGCTTCACAGAGGAGCTGATGTTTGGTCTACACTTTGCATGTGAGGAGCAGTCACCCAGTGGGAATTGGGAGACAGGGTTGTTCCTGCATCTGAGGAAAGGCTCAGAAGTGTGAAAGTGCCAGGGAGTTTATGACCATTGGTCATCCATTCCCAGGCTATTCCATGTGGGATCTAGGATCAGCAGCATCACATCCCTGGGCACTTGTTAGAGATGCTCAATCCAGGCTCCACCCGAGATCTGCCAAATCACAACCTGCATTTAAATAGGCTTCTCTAGGTGACTTGCGTGCACATTAAAGTTTGGGAAGTGCTATTGTTGAAAAAGTGTCCAATTCCAGTGTTGAGTGCATGTGTAAGTGGTGAAAACAGGGGACAATGTGTCTCTCATGTCGGAGACTGACTTCAAACATTATCCCAAGGGCAGTGATGACCTGTCACAAAATCCTAGCACAAGCTTAGCAGGCAGTTTGTAGACCTGGCCTTCGCAGACCATCAGTCTGTATATCAACCTGTTTGTGGTTTCCAGAAATGAACACGGTGATTGCTAGGAATTTTCATGCTACCAAGAGTAAATGCTGCCAAACGATGCTAGTGGAAAGTAATATTTCAGAATTTATGATACTAGAAAATATATGAAGAATAAGAACATCCCTTTGGAACTCTCCTTTTTGCTGAGCTCAACCTTAAAATACAGTCAGAGCTGTCTAAGCCAAAGTTTGAATTCCCTACCTAGTCTAGTTTTCCCTGGCGGAATCGGAACATATGCCTTTAGTGGAATGGTCTCAGTAAGGAGCGTTATTTTGTATTTTGATCATTGAGGATCTCTCATGTCTGAGAAACATTTTGATGAATAATTATTATTTTTTGATGAATAATTATTGAGGGAGGCTTGTATTTTTCCATTGTTGTTTTTCTGTCACTCTGCTTTATTCTTAGATTCTCAAATTGTAGAACCCATCTGCTTCTTAGTGTCTAGAAATATCTTCAGGACTGAGCAGGGGCTTCAGTCTCAGACAGGCCTGGCCTTAAAGCTGGGCTCTGTGATTTATTGGATGTATACACAACTCAGTCTTTCATTCCACAAAATGGGGATAAAAATGCTCATCTTAGGCTATTGCAAGGATTAGAAAATAACATATGTAAAGGCTGCTAGATTACTGCCTGGCACATGGAAAATGCTTAATGAACATTATTCCGAATCATTTACAAATTCAAGTCTGTTGAAGTAGACTGGACCAGCATATAGTAGCGTGGGGAAGCCGTGGGTAGAGGGAACACAGCTTGCTGAGTTGGCAAGTTCTAGTCTTTTTGCTGCTTCAGGCAGGCTCTGTCCTGTTGCATCCACCCAGCTGTAGACTATGGAAGTGCCTTGCCTAATTGAGGCAGAAGCAGTTATGCTATAGGATATTAAAATAAAGTGTTATTTTTACTTGGATTGCATTTCACAATACCATAAGGAACATTTGTGTATGTGTCTATCTAGAGTGGTAAAGATTGATGTTCTGTCAGTCTGTACTATTATGGAGTCTAGAAGTCAGAAATTAAGGTGGTGGCAGGGCTGTGCTCCCCTTGAGAACCTATATGGAAGCATCCTTCCTGCTCTATTAGCTTCTGGTGGTTGCCGACAATCCTTGGCACCTTTTGGCTTGTAGCTGCATCACTCCAGTCTCTGTTTCCTTCATCACATGGTGTTCTCTCTGCATATATATGTGTCTGTGTCTTTTCTCCTCTTACAAGGACAGCCATCATACTGAATTAAGAGCCCACTCTGCTGCAGTATGGTCTCATCTTAACTAATGACATCTGCAATGACCCTGTCTCCAATTAAGGTCACATTCTGAGGTACTGGGGCTTAGCACGTTAACATATCTTTTTGGGGAACACAATTCAACCCATAAGAGAGTCTTAGGGGGTTAGTCTGCTCTCTTCCCATCCTTTCCTTCCCTGTATCACCAGGACAAAAAAAGCCTGTGTAATTTAAGACAAGCTGTAGCATCTCACATGCTACCACTGGAATAGCCCAGCCAAGGTTGCGAAGGCTCCCACAACTGGCCTTTGCTAAGTCCCCCATGGCCTGCACTTGCTAATACACCCCGAGTATTACACTGTTAAGACACTAAAGGCAAGCCCCCAACAGGATCCACACTCTCCAGGTATTATTTTGCATCCGGACATCCATAGCCTGTTTCTTTAGATTTCTGGCCAATGATTCAACTATTAGATTGTAGGCACTCCTGGAAGTGACCTGGTTCCCCCAGAACGTTTCCATGGGACCGAGAGCTGAAGGCGATGCATGCCTACCCTGCATTCAGGCACATTTGAAGTATAGGACCCAGACAGGACAGAGTTCCTTCCTCCAGACTCTGCAATCAACTAATCCACTTCTCCTCCCCTGGGTGTGAGCACAGGAGGTGGTGGAGACAGGCGGGTAGTGTTGCTTGCATGGAAATTCCTCCACAGGAAGCAGGAGGAGTAGTGGGGAGAAAGTGTCTCTCCTGACGGTCATTACTGCCATTCAGTCATGATGGTTCGTTTTATGTGTCAGCTTGACTGAGCCACGGAGTACTCAGACATTTGGCTAAACGTTACTGCAGGGTGTCCTGGTGAGGGTGTTTCTGGATGAGTAACGTTTGCACTGGTAGATCGAGGAAAGCAGAGTGTCCCTCCCAGTGTGAGTGCACTTCATCCAATCTGCTGAAGGCCTGAATAGAATAAACGGCTGAACAGAAAAGAATTCTGTCTGCAAAACTGTCTTTGAGCTGGGATATTGGTCTTCTGCCTTTGGACATGTACTTGGACTGGAACTTACACCATTGGCTCCCTGGGGTCTCCTCCAGATTGCTGTCTGCAGATCTTGGGACTTCTCGGCCTGTGTAACCATGTGAGCTAATTCCTTATAATAAGTTTTTAATATATTTTTTATATATGTGATTACATGTAAATAAATATGCACATGTGCATATATGTGTGTGCATATGTGTGTATATATCTATATATATATCTATATATATATCTATATCTATATCTCCTGTTGATTCTGTTTCTCCGGAGAATGCTAACTATTGATAATACACTAGTAAGTGTGAACTCTGGCATATTTGGGGATGCAGTGAGACTTTGAAAGAGCATGCTTTTCAATACATAACTGTGACTAGCTTAGCAATGAAAATACTTGGTATTTTATAGCTTAGAGGAGATCTTAGGGACTTTCTAACCCTGCCCTAGTCCAGAGATCTCTTTCTCCTCCTCCATCTGCTTTTACGTTCTTGTCTGTGGAAAAATTAACAAAAGGATGACTTCTTCTGTATTTCTCCAGTGCTTTCTGTTTGTTACAAAAGTATAAAAGAAAATTCTCAAATCCATTTGGAAAGGGACCAGGATATATAACCCTCCCAGGGTACCCCACACAATCATCTTGATACTACCAAGCCTTCGAACGTCCCAGATTTCAGGGCTTGTGTACCTGTTCAACTCAAAATAGAGTAAGATGTTCCTGACTAGCATGTGATTTCTAAAGCACAGGAGCTTGGAGTGGTTGGCATGACCAAGAGTTTGTGGCTATCTGGAAAGTAAAAATTTACAGTCCATGAAACCTGCTCTTCCTTACGCCTCAACCCAAACTCCCGCGTGGTGTGAGAGCTAACTGAGCCTTTCAGGTAGCTCTGAAGGAGAGGAGATTTGGCTTCCTTTAGACCCAGCTGGTTGCCATGGAGCAAACCAGGTTAACCCTTGTATCCTTAGACAGGTTATGTGGAAAGTGGGGTGGGTGGGAAGAGGGGGGAAGGAATCATTTCAGAACCTTCATCTGGTGTTCATCTCACATGTCCCACTCTTCTAAAATGCTTGTATCCCACAACGACAGCTTGCTCACCTGTTCAATGGATTTTGTGACTTTATTTTAAAAAAAAGCACTGTTGCATCTTTCATTCATAAATGAAGTGCTACACTCTGACTATGTTCTGCCTTTCTTCTTGTGACCAGAGTACCCATGTACTCATCTCAATTATAATTTGTTTAACAGGTTTCATTGCTTTTCCCCTCAATACCTGAACCCTTTTATGTGTTTAACAGTTATTTGTTTCAGAGGGTCTGCAATGAATAATGCCATGAGCAGCCAAATTTTTCACATAATAATTTTTTATGAACCATACAAAGACAGCTCGAGTTTTATAAATCTTAACGAACTCTCTAGCAGCAAGAGTCCCATTCCTCAGGCTTCACCGTGGAGCTGTTCCTCTCTCAATGTGTTTGAATTATTGGTCTAGCCAACTTCCTCTTTTCCCCTTGCTGCAGTATTTTAGGAGGAAGGAACTGGCTAAATTCTAGCTAGACATTTGCATGAATTCTGATTTTTAAGAACCAAGAAAATGTAGCCAGGAATCACATTGTCCCCTGTACCATACATGAATCTGCAGTTCAGATCCTCAATGCAGTGCTTGCAAAAAAACCTCACACTGGCTTCCTCATGGTAGAGTGCAAGGCAAGTGCATGGAAAGACCACCTGGTCTTGGATGGGACAACACGGGCAAGCCCTCCTTACAAAGTTCACCCACTTTATCTTCTTTACCTTTTGCACTGTGGCCAGAGGTGGACAGGTGGATAGATGATGGATGAGTTTTACTTCTTTGAAATGTTAAGTATGAAAATTTGAACCCTCCTTGGTCTTCCCTGCATTGAGCAAGAACTGAAGGCTGAGCTCAGAGACTTTGAAGGAAGAGTTTGCTTCTCTCAGGGCAAGGCTGATAGAGGTGAAGACTGGTCTGGTCAAGGAAGAGGAAGTTGTCCCTGCATGTGCAATTGATAGAAAGTGCTTTGAGATCCTTGAAAGAAAGCGTCTCTTGATTGACAACCGTGATCATCTGTGAGTAGATTATCTTTCTCTTGACTGTAGAGGCGACTCCTTGGGTTTGATGTAAGGCCTATGTCAAGGTCTAGCAAATACAGGGAGGAATTCTGTCCACATTAATGCTTGGATATGTGTCTGACTCAATGTTTTCCTCCATTGTAAACCCCAAATAAATGATTTTTGAGTTAAGTATTGTTTTGACCATTTATACTTTCATTCATTAAAAGGGATAATGAACTTGTCAGGCCATAATAGCCTACCTGGGATTTTCCTTTCTAAATCTGCCCTCATCAATAGCTTGCTATTTATACTGATGATTTGGAGCAAGGAGTTAGAAAATAATTGTGTTATTGCCCCTGCAAAGGAAAGGATACCGCAGCAATGTTAAAATGGTAATAACTCCTTCTCTCCTGCCACATTAAAGGTGGGGTGTTGAGAGTGGGAGGGGGATAGAGATGGAGAGAGAGAGAGAGAGAGAGAGAGGTGCTTGTTCATCACCTTTGCCCACTTGAGGAATGCCTCATTTCTGAGGAAACACTCCCTCAGGTTCAAGATGCGTTCAGTTTGACATTTGCTTTTAGGAGACTGGATTTTAGTGCATCATGGAAATCCCCTCCCTCCCTTCATTGGAAGGAGGAGAGCAGTTGCCACCCACATGTGCCTTTGCCTTTGGATGGACCCAGAGCAACAGCAGAACAAAAGGCAGTGGAAGCCAACAAGCTCCATGCAGATCTGTACACTCCTGGTACATAATATTTGCCTTGTTCCCTTCCCAGCTGGCGTGTTGACCCACTCTAATAATCAGCAATTTTCATGGGCAAAGTGATATACAAGGCTAATATGAGTCAGGCAGCTTTTACCACAATCTGGACACTTCCTCATGTGTACGTACGGTTTTGGAAAGTCATTTTCTGTTTTTGTTGTTTCCTTTTCATTAAGCCATCATGTATATACATAATTATACCTTTACATCAATTGATGCCTTCCTTGGTATGGACCTCCATGATAAGAAAGCTATTTCATAATTTCTTAGCTTGTTTTAAAAAAATATCTTTATAACTCTTTGTCCTCTGTGCAATAGGCTTATTTGGTTCAGTTCTATATGCAACTTTACAGGTCAAAAGTTCTGTCCTATAATAAAATGACTTGGCTGCATTGTTCACTTGAAAATGACAATGTAATTGCCTCGTCTTCCTTTCGAACATGGAATTTTGGCTTGTTTAGAGCTGGTTCTCTGTTCTAACAATCATGTGCAGCCAATTGCTTCATTTGTGTTTCTAAGAAACTCTGGGAGGCATTGAGGTTTAATGTGGGTGGGTGGAGGTGGGAGGAGGAGACTAGAAACATGATTGATCCACCAACATGATTAATCCGCCACCCTCTCTCACACTCAGTCTCTTCCTTGGTAAAATAAAGATAATAGTATATGCTTCACATCTCGTGCAAATTGAAAGTGTTTGTTTGGCACGCTGTAAAGAACATATAAAAAGTTATTTGTTTTTAAGCATTTATATACCACCTAAAACCGTAATAACAATTACTATTTAATAAGTAAATACATTATATCTGGAATTATTCTAATTTCTTTCCATTTAATCCCAACAATACCCTAATGAGGTCACTTTGTTATTATCCCATTTTACAGATAAAGAAACTGAGGCAAAGAGGTTAAGGATCTTATCTAAGGTTATACTGCGAGTAAGTGGTCGACTCACGAATTGAACCCAGACAGTCTGGCTCCAGAATGAAGAACTTGAAAGAATGCCAGGAAATAATTTTCACCAAGTTTAGCTGGAACCAGGCTTGAAAACTGTCTCAAATGCTGCTTCTATGGCTATGGCAGGGGCTGAATAAATACTCCTACATTAATGGAAATTAGACATTCTCCTTGGCTGATCTTATTCCTCAAATTATTTACAGCTGTTTCAGAACCTTGAAATTGTTGGAAATGTTTAAACACCACATTGTTGATTTAGCTTAGTTTGTTGTTTTGCAATCCCCTAACATTCTCTATTTTAATGTTAATGGTGTGTTACCATGTGATACTAATGGAGGACCATCACTCCTACAGGTTGAGACTTTATGGACTATGAGTCTCAGAGATTTAAGTTGTGCTGTGGTGAGGCCAGCTGACAGTCACCTGGGGAGTATATGACCAGGTGATACTTTGGAAAACCAGCAGCCTGAAGAGGCCTGGTTGAGTCTAGAAATTACTGAGGATTCAGATCACTTTTTGAAGAACTGGACTGGCCAGAGAGAATGTGTGCTCACATGTCTGTTGACCCAAATCACAGGACAACCCCAAATTTAGTCCGGTCTTCAGGTATTAATTGGTACCAGTTAAAGTTCTCTGATGCCATTTCTAGTAAGCTCAGAGTCTATGGCAGTCCTACATTGAATTTTATTGGGTTAATTTGAGGATGAAAGCAAAACTATGACACGAAGAAGATAATTCCAATGTATCTATGTAATCTTATAATGGCAGGCAGAGTGTCAGTCATTCAAATTTATTTAGCACTTGTAAATAAATTTCACAAATAATTGCATTTGATCCTCACAAATTCTTATTGCTTAGATAGGATAAACATAATTATCCACATTTCCAATGTGAGAAATATGACACAGAAACATCAAGCCAACGTGTTCTACTGTGGACTTAAACTCAAGCTGCACACACCAAGTCCAATGTTCTTCTTACTATCCCATGTAGCATCTCTTTATTTCCTATTCTCTCTCAGTACTTAGAGGCCACTGTGAATTTTCCATGATGTGTCACAATATGTCACATTCTAAATCTGTGTGGTTGACCACAGTGAAACCTAAAATCTAGGAGGCAGAGGGACTTAATGGCTAGGAAAATGGAATGCTGAAAAAAGAGGGATGAGGAAGAATCCAGGGGTAGATGTAGTGAATTAATATAGTTTACCTTTTCATACTTCCTCCTTTTCAATATTGTATAGTAGACAACAATGAGAATCCCAGAAAGAACAATTTTTAATCCAATTTATTTTGGACCAGTGATAGAGAAAGAGGGAATAGAGGAGAATGCTCCTCTATTTATTAAAGTATTCTGGCACCTCATTGGATGGTGTATAAAGGTGGTATGTCTTCATCTTTACTACGACACAAGTGAGCAATGATATCTCCATTTTACAGATGAATAAACTTAGGATGAGAGGTGGAAGTACTTCATCCAAGCTCATGCAGCTGAGAATATCTGCATCAAGAATTTGAAAGGAGAATGTTGGTTGTTTCTACTTTCTCATGCTGCCTCTCTAAAGCCTGGAGGTGAGAGTAGGTGCTGATAGACACTGGAGTCCTCCTGAGAAATATTAGGGTCTAATAATACCTTATAAACACTTGCCACCAGCACACATTTTTAGTGAAAACAAGAACATGAAGTGCACAGAATGAATGGCCATCTTTCGAAAGCATGCTTCTTCATTTTCCCACTACTGCCTGCTCTGAATTTAGTTTGTCTGGAATACACATTGAAATATGTTTCCACTAATATTGAAGTCATCCAAGAAGTGAATATGGGATGCTGAATTTATTAGTTTTGTAGGATTTTATGTGGCACCTCCCTATACTTTGTGCCTCATTTTGTATTTACATCTGAATTAGAAATGAAGCCTTGTCGCTGAAGGCCACATTGTTAAGTACAGGTGAAAGGATGTGTGTAAAACCTTCTGAGATGCAGAAATGGAAGAGATTAATAAACAGGCACACACTAAGGGGAATCGAACTCTGGCTTTAAGGCTTGCCATAAAGGGTTTTCTCCTCTAGTAACATAACATGGCCTTTTCTACATTTTAAAATCTCTGGAACATTCCTGTGGTGATGATTTTTTATTCTGTCTGAACTAAAGCCCAGTTTAACGGTTCAGTATTTGCAGTGCCAAGCGGATCAGACCTCATGATGGCTCAAATCTGGCCAATTGAAGGTCCACATTGCTGCAAGATAAAGTCTCTGTTACCAACTTCCACATGCATCTGTGTGAAGCTTATTTTTCCATTCGGGCTCTGTCAGCCACGGTAATTTTCCATTTCTCCTATCCTCTTGCCTTATGCCCTGTTGAAGACTTCCATTGAACGATGAACTCCAGCTGAAATGATCTTCCTCAGAAACTATGGAGAAATGACCACTTGAACTCAGATTCCAAAACTGTTTTATTGTCTCAGACTGTGCTCATCAGAGTCTCAGCCAAGTCAATTTCAACTTTTTTTGGAGCCAGATTTGTTCTTATGCTTTTAGGACAATGGCCATATTTTCATTTCCTTTCCTGATATCCTTATTTTCTTTTTAATACAGTACACGTATACTTTGACATTGGAAATCTAACAAGACTTCATTATTGGTTGTTCAGTTAATACATTACTAGTTCAAGTTATTGACATGTAGGAGTGTTATAGTTTTAGAAGTTTTGTATAAACCAAGAAACAATAGAATGGCTAAGAAAAATTCGTGGGCATTGAGCGCAGCGATGTTGTGAGGTCCTGAGAGAAGAAAGGAACGGGAGAGGCCATAGTATTGTTGCAGGATAACTCTATGGTGACCAGTTAAACTTGTTGCAGCCATCCCATTTGTGTGTTAGGCAAATATTAATATGTTGTGTTTTGACAGTGTGAAGACATAAGAAAGTATTCCTGTGGCTTGGCTTTTAAAGATACTTATCTTACAATGCTGTAATTGCAGCTGACTGTACATGTGTATCTAGGTAGGACTGCATAAAAAGATGCTGAGCTGACTATTCCAATGTCACTTCAACCCATGTCCAAGAGTCTGAGCTCAAACATTTATAAGCTCCACGTAGTCCTTAGAATCTTCTTTTCTCTCTGTGCCTCCACCTTGTGATCCAGACTGCTTTAGCCTTCTCTGTGGCATGAGCCATACATAGTCTCCAGGGCCAGTTCTGAGTTTAGATGGAGAGATTTACAGAGCTCCAGCAGAGTTCTCTGGGCCTCTTCAAGTGACAGTTTCATCTGGTTCTGACCTTATGTCCAGTCCTTGGAAGAGGGAAGCTTCCTGGTTTCAAGACTTACTCTAAACCTTCAGGAAACAAGGCAGTTTGGTATTGATGTAAAAACAGACAAATAGATCAGTAAAATAGAACAGAGTGTCCAGAGATAGACCTATATAATTGAGTTTTGATGAATGCAACAATTCAATCAGGAAAGGATAACCTTTATAACACATGGTACTGGAACAAGTGGATAGCCATGTACAACAAAATTAACAGCAGCCCCTACCTCACACTATATAATGCGAAAAAGAACTCAGAATGGATTGTAGGCAAAAATGTAAGAGCTAAGGCTAAAAACAACAAAAACAAAAACAAACTAAACAAAACTTGTAAAAGAGAACATAAGAGAAAATCCTAGTGACCTTGGGTTTGCCAACATCTATTAAATAAGACACAAAAAGCCCAAACGATGAAAGGAAAAAAAAGTCAATAAAGGGGACTTTCTTAAACTTAAAACATTTTGCTTTCCAAAAGATACTATTATGATTTTTTTTAAAGAAAAGACATTCCATTGGGTGGAAGAAAATATTGGCAAAGCATAGCTTTGAAAAGAACTTAAATCTATAATATGTAAAGAATTCTTAAAACTTAATAAAAAAATCAACAATCCAATAAAAAATGGGCAAAACATTGGAACAGGCACGTCATCAAAAAAGACATGTGAATGGCTATTATGTATATGAAAAAATGCTCAACATGAATAGTCATTAGGAATTGTCAATTAAAACCAAAATGAGACATCACTACATACCCATTAGAATGGTAACTGTGAAGATTAAAAAGATTTTGAATAGACGAAGTACAAGTGAGGGTGTGGAGCAACTGGAACTCTCACTCACTGCTAAGGGGAATGTATGATATTAAGACCCACTTTGAAAAAAATTTTGCAGTTTCCAAAAATGTTAAATATATGCCTGCCATACAATCCAGTCATTCTACTTCTAGGCATTCAAGAAAAAGGAAAGCATATGTGTACATAAAGACTTGTACGTGAATATTCATAGAGCCCTGTTTATGGTAGCACAGAATTGGAAGCAACCCAAATATTCATCAGTATTTCAGTGGATAAACAAGTTGTGAAATAAACATACCACGGCATGCTACATAGTAATAAAAAGAACAACCATTGATATACGTTCTAATCTGAGTGAATCTCAAAATAATCATTCTGATAAAAAGAACCCAGGGTAAAAGAATATACACTGTTTGATTCTATTCTATAAAGTCTGCAAAGTGATCCTAGTAACCAAAGACAGATCAGTGGTTGCCTGGGGACATGGTGCAGTGAGGAGTGGAGAGAGAGATGACGAAGGGGCACAATGAAACTTGTGGTAGGTGACTTTTATACTCTTTTTTTACAGAGCACAGCAGAGTAGACTGAGCATAATTTGTAAGGTCTCTAGGATTTTCAGAATGAAAATGAGCATTGGCTTCAACTTAAATTCACCAGCTGCATGAGCTCCTACCAAGAGAATAAGCCTGTCCTTAGAAGCTTTGAAGCCATGCACTGACTTCCCCTCTCTAGCTGTGAAATTCTAGATGGCATCTTCTTCTAATGAAGGTTATTTAGTCTACATTGAAAATCTGTTGTTTAGTGTAGCCACCTTCAGCATTGATCCTAGCTAGCTTTTCTGGATAACTTGCTGCTTCTCCATCAGCACTTGCTGTTTTACCTTGCGCTTTTGTGTTATGGAGATGGCCTCTTTTCTTAAACCTCATGAACTAACTCCTGCTCGCTTCAGACTTTTCTTCTACAGCTTCCTCATCTCTCTCAGTCTTCATAGAATTGTAGAGAGAGTCTTGCTCTGGATTGGGTTTTGGCTTAAGGGAATGTTGTGACTGGTTTGATCTTCTATCCAGACCACTAAAATTTTCTCTATATCAGAAATAAGTCTGTTTTGTTTTCTTATCATTTATGTGTTCACTGTAGTACCATTTTTAATTTCCATCAAGAACTTTTCCTTTGATTTCATAAGTTGGCTAGCTGTTTGGCACAAGAGGCCTTGCTTTTGGCCTATCTTGACTTTGGACATGTCTTTGTCACTAAATTTAATCATTTCTAGCTTTAAATTTAAAGGGAGTGATGTGCAACTTTTCCTTTCACTTTAACACTTGGAGGCCGTTATAGGGTTGTTAATTGGCCTAATTTCAGTACTTTTGTGTCTTAGCAGATAAAGAGCCTTGAGGAGAGGGAGGGAGACTGGAGAATGGGTGGTTGGTGGAGCAGTCAGAGCACAGGGAACATTTATAGATTAAATTTGCTGTCTTATATGGGTGTGGTTAGTGGAGTTGCAAAACAATTACAATAGTAACGTTGAAGATCATTGATCACAGGTCACCGTAACAGATATAATAATAGTGGAAAAGTTTGAAATATGGTAGGAATTACCAAAATAGACACAGACACGTAAGTGACCACATTCTGTTTGAAAAATGGCTCCAGTAGACTTGCTCAGTGCAAGGTTGCCAAAAATCTTCAATTTGTAAAAAACACAATATCTGCAAAACTCTAAAAAGTGAAAAGCAATTAAATGAGATATGCCTGTATTTATTTCTGCATTTGGCAGTTTGCACTGTTATCCATAGGAAGGAAACACTTTAAGACTTAATTTAACAGTGTACCTAAATTACTGATAATCTTTATTCATATTCCAATGTCACAGGACTTGTTTGTGGGCCTGATTTTCCTGATAAGAGTTATGTTTGTGATGGAAATGTTATCAAAATTTACAATTATCTTTGCCTTTCATCCATCTGGTACAATGTGCTATAAGACTACTTAAGCTTTTGAGGAGCAGAATTAAAATTAAAGAAGATATGTAAAAGCCATTGACCAGTAAGAAGAGGATGAAGAAATATGAAAACAATTTCAACTCCTTAAAAATGTGACCTGTAATGGAAAATGTTAATGGGATGAAAAATGCTTGTTTTATGCATTTGACCTCACTGCATTTGTCTACAGTGATCTCATTACCCATTGGAGAGCTCTGCACAGAAGCCACCAGAAATGACATTTACCTTCAGTTTTCCTAACTTTGCCCAACCAAACTAATTTCACTTTTCCTCAGTGTGGTATTTGTTTACAGAAACTTGCCTATTTCCTGAAAACATTAACGGCTTTGACTCAAACTCCTAGAATGAATAAACATCATTTAGTAGCAATGAACCTGTCAACACATGGAAATAAGGTTTATGGTCATGCAAATGTCCATTTAACTTCACTTGAGTCAAATAAGCCAAACAGTAAACTAATTAGACTTAACTGGCTTAAATTCCCACAGACAGTGAAACCAATTATATCTTATAGAAGGGTTTGCTTGTTTTTCTCTAGGGCAAAGGTTCATAACTTCTTGGAATACTCCTGAGTAGTTCCTCAAATCAGGCCAGATGAAATTGACAATTCGCAAAATAGTTATCTTGAGGTGCAAAGAACCTCAATATTGTAGGATCTTTAAATGTAGGATCTTTAATTAGGCTCATTTACATCATCAAGAAAGGAGCCAGGGAATCCATTTGTGCAAAATGAGATTAAAAAAGGATACTCTGCCTTTTTAATCTGTATAGGAGAAAAATTAAAAAAAAAAAAAAGCAAAGCTATTCTTCAGCAATCTACTGAATTCTAGCCAGAAATTGTCTTTGTTATAGTTTGAATGGCTGAGACATATTTGGAAGACATCTCTCTATTTTAATATTCTTGATGTCTATCACTTATAGCTCATTTTTGTCTTGAATTTAGTACCTGAAGGATTCAAGGTTATTGAAAGGATTCAAAACCTCTAACTATTCCCCAAAGCTTTAATTTCTGAAACAGAGAAACTTCCTGATTAGTAAAACAGGCGTCTGGTTTGGCCCCATGAAGCACTGAGCTATGAGAGATATTGTCCAACATTTTTGGTGGTTTTCTCTGTGTATATTG